>ML799293.1:170585-184526 GCA_009831015.1 Picea engelmannii
CTTTTCACTAATACAATCCTTTCCATTGGTGACATGAGTCTTGTTTGTTTCTTGTTCTTATGTCCTTATGCACAATAGTTTAATTGTTTTTTCCCTTCCTAGTTTAATTCTTAGCTTAGTCTTTTATGTTTATTCTTCTAACCGTTTCCTTTAATGCTATCTTGCTTAGCTAACCCAACTAAGCTTGTAAGCACCTCTGTTTTTCTCATTTAGGTGACAAAAGAGGTTCAACAATGTTAATTCAAGTGCTCTGTACATAAGTTCTTCAACAACAATAGCTATCATCTCATTACAACTATCAACAACCCCTCTACAACAACAACTACTACTCTCTTGGGAAACAATACAATATATCCCTCTCAAAAGAGTCTTTCACTATAAATATTCTAGAACTATATTATCAAATTAAATATTATCAACTACTTAACATTTATTACAATAAATATTCGAATCAGACATATAAGACCGAAAGCTCTAGATCTGTACTACAATATCCCAACTCATTAAAGCAATTACATTTTTCCACCATCTCCATACAATGTTCATAAATCAAAATCTATTCCAGATATTACATTAATGTGCCAACTTTGAGATTTCAAAATTTCTTCAAAATGTGTGCTCATGAATCTAGTTGTCCTCCACTCGTGATTTGTTGGCGATGCTCCTGCATCATACTCCTCTGGCTGAAAAATTCATGGACTCCTTTCCATGAGATCTTGCACTGACTTTCCATGTTTCTGAATATCTTCTTTTCTTACCCAACTGGCATGCTCTATCGGGTGTTCTTTCCACTTTATCAAGTATTCAAAATATGTTTTCCTTCAGGTCTTCTTGCTAGTTCTCTGATCAATAATATTCTCCATCTGCGGATTTTTTGTTGTAGGGATTTGTTTTACCCACTGAATTTACTTTTGATCTTTTAATCCTCTTGCTCCATCTTCCTTGTAAGGATACATGTCTGATACATTGAATATGGGTGATATGCCCACATCATCTGACAACTCTATCTCATAATCATTTGCCTCAAACTTCCGTAATATTTTACATGGCTCTATCTTTTTCATCTTTAACTTGTTATACGTTCCCCTTGGGAACCTTTCTTTTCTGAGATGTGCCAAAAATAAATATCCCACTTCAAATTGGAGTTCTCTTCGATGGTGATCAACTCTGCGCTTGTATTCTTGAATAGAGTTCTACAACCGCTCTTTGATTTTACTATGGAGCTCCTGCATTTCTGCAACAAAATCTTCCGCTCCAACACTCCTGAACTCACTCTGTTCTAAGTCTCTCAACTTAGATACTCCCCTTGGCTTCATTCCATACAGTATTTGGAATGGTCTCTTTCCAGTTCTCCTATTAGGTGAGTCATTATATGAAAATTCCACTTGTGACAAAATCTTACCCCACTGACTATGGTGCTTAGTGACCAAACTCCTCAATAAGTTTCCCAAACTTCGATTTACTACCTCAGTCTGTCCATCCATTTGAGAGTGATATGCTGAGATGAAGGATAAATATGTCCCCAAATTCTTTCATAATTTCCTCCAAAAATGACCAACAAATTTGGTATCTTTGTCTGAAACAATACTCTTAGGTAATCCATGAAGTCGAACAACTTCTTTAAAAAATAGGTTTGCAATGTGTGTTGCATCACTGGTTTTTTTGACATGGAATGAAATGTGCCATTTTGGAAAATCTATCCACTACCAAAAATATGTAATCACACCCTCTTTGTGTTCTTGGAAGTCCCAATACTAAATCCATGCTTACTGCATCCCATGACCTCACTAGTATTGGAAATGGTTGGTATAATCTAGTATTCTATCTTTTCCCCTTTGTGTGTTGGCAAATTCTACATCTTTTCAAAAATTTATTCACGTTTGTCCTCATTCCTAGCCAATAATATGAACTTCTCAGTTGCACAATTTTTTTTATCATGGACGGAATGCCCAACCAACCCCCCACTATGTTTTTCCTTCAAAAGGTTTTCCCTCATGGAACATTTTGGGATACACAATTGATTCCCTTTGAACAACAATCCATTTTGAATCAAGTATTCAGTCCACTAGCTTCTATCTCTCAGAACATGATTCACACATGCCTCATAAGAATATTTGAAATCTAGATCATCACTGTACATTTCGTTAAGGTGTTCAAAACCTAAGGTCTTTACTAGAAATTCCTATAGAATCAAACATCTCCTGCTCAATGCATCAACAACCTTGTTAGCACTTCTAGAAATGTGTTCAATAACAAAAGAAAAATTCTTCATAAACTAAATCCATTTTTCATGTCTCTGATTCAGTTTTTCCTGTCTGTTTACGAACTGTAAGGCTTGGTTGTCACTATACAAAAAGAACTCGTTCGGAACCAGGTAGTGCCTCCATTTATTTAAGGCTTGAATTATCGCATATAACTCTTTATCATACGTGGAGTATTTATTTTGGCCTCGTTCATATTTTCACTGAAATATGCAACTTGTCTGTTGTCCTGGCTCAAGACTGCTCCAATCGCAAATCCACTTGCGTCGCATATCACTTGAAATATCTTACTGAAATCCAACAGAACCAGAATTGGCTGTCCAGTTATCTTCCCCTTTAACAACTTGAAACTTTTCTCCACTTCCTCTGTCCAAATAAAAGACTTATGTCTCTTCTTGAATATGTCCAAGATTGGCGCACAAATCCCACTAAAATTTCTGATGAACTTCCTATAGAAACTGGCTAATCCATGGAAGCTTCTATCTTCAAAGATATTTCTTGGTGATGGCCATTCTTTGATTGCTTTCACCTTCTCAGGATCCGTCTTCAGTTCATTTGAAGAGATCACAAAATCCAAATAAATGAGTTATGTCTTCAGGAAAGAGGATTTCTTCAGATTTATAAGAAATTTCTCTTTCTGTAACCTCCTCATCACTAAAGTTAAATGTCTCAAATGTTCTTCTTCAGTCTGACTGAAGATCAGTATATCATCAAGATACACAATTACAAACTTGCCAATGAAATACTTCAAAACTTCACTCATCAATCTCATAAAAGTACTCAGAGCATTTGTTAACCCAAATGGCACGACAATCCATTCATACAACCCTTCATTTGTTTTGAACGCTATCTTCCATTCATCACCTTCCCTTATCCTTATCTGGTGATATGCACTCTTTAAATTCAATCTTAGAAAAAACATTTGCTCCACTCAAGCAATCCATCAAGTCATCCATCCCGGGTAAAGGAAATCTATACCTGATGGTGATTTTGTTTATAGCTCTTGAGTTTTTACACATTCTCCATCCTCCATCCTTCTTCGAACTTAAAACTGTTGGTACAACACATGGACTCAAGCTTTCCCTAATCAACCCCTTGTCCATCAAATCCAAGACTTGTTTCTTGACCTCTTCATTCTCTTGCGGCGTCAACCTGTACACTTCTTTGTTCAGAAATCATGATCCTAGTATAAGGTCAATGTGATGGCTTATACTTCTGATAGGAGGCAATGAACATGATAGATCATCTACCACTATATCAAAAAAATTCTCTAGCAATTCTTGAATTTCTTCGGGTAGATCATCCATTGAAGTACTGGTCAAACAACTTTGGGTTTTCTCACCACAACAAACTGCATTTATTTCTCTTTCTTGACTTCATCTAGAAGTTCCTTCCCACTCATGAGAAGTATACTTGTGCTTGCTTCTCTCTTTACTTTATTATCTTCAATCGACAACAACATATGCGTCCTACCATTCTTCTCCAAAGTATACGTGTTCTTCCTTCCATCATGAATAAAATTTCTGTCATATTTCCAAGACCTCCCCAAGAAAATATGACAGACATCCATGGACATCACATAAAATCTCATCTCTATATCCTCCTATCTTAAATTCATCTAAACATTGTATAGTGACCGTTACCTGATGTCCTTTTTGCAACCATGAAACTTTATACAGTCTTGGATGTGCAACGGTTTCCAATTCCAGCTTCTCCACCATCTATGTGGATACTAAGTTATCTTTTCTTCCACTGTCAACTATCACCTTGCATACCCTGTCTTTGGTCTTGCAAGAAGTCCTAAACAAATTGTTCCTCTGGAATGGATTTTCCACTTCCTTCTTTGGCATCAAGAGAACTTTCCTCATCATTAAGGACCTTCCACCTTCTGCATATTCTGCCTCAATATTTCTTCTTTGTTCCTTTGAAATGTGAGCTTCGCCTCCTCGTTCCTTCTTTCTCTCGGGGCACTCCCAATACTTATGTCCTATTTTTACGCAGACAAAAAACTTTATTTCTCCTCCTCTGCCTCTTCCTCTTCCTCTTGATCGAGGAAAAGTGTTCCTATCAAAATAATTTCTACCTTGCGAACTTCCTCCTCTTTCTGGGTGGTTATGTGGCTTATTTTATTCATCCTTGGGCTTATGTACTCTATCCTGGGTAATTCCCTTGCCTCTGTTCATAATTCTACATCTACCCCTTTGGCTTTGTTTCCTCGCCATTTTTTCTTCTGCTTTCAGAGAAATTTGATAAGCATATTCCACATTTTTTATTGTCACCATACTCATCTCATCATGAATCTCATACCTCAGGCCATTCATATATCTGGTGACCTTTTAATCATCACTCTCGCGATGACTAGATCTAATGTTTAACTTGTAAAACTCCTATGTATACTCTTTCACTGTCATCCCTTTTTGTCTTAAATTCTGCATTCTTCTAAACAAATTGATTTGATAGTCTCTGGGTATCAATTTGGATTTCATCTTGGCTACCATTCTGTCCCAACTCTTAATTCTATGATTTCCCTTGCACCGTCTGTCAACCTAAAGTTCATCCCACCCCGCAGTTCATCCCACCATAGTGTTGCATGTCCCTTAAGTCTAGTGACAATGTGCTTAACTTTCTTATCTTCTTCGATATATTCATAATCGAAATACTTATCTAGAGCTCTAAACCAATCTAGTAGCTCCTCAACGTCTGAGTTTCCTTCATACATTGGGATGTCCAATCTTTCTCTGGCACCCATTCTTGCAACAAATTTCAACAAACATTCTTCCACATCATCCTCTGCTATAGTTTCTTTGGCTCCTTCTTCGCCTCGCTTTTAGCCTCACTGATGTCTCCAGTATTAGGTGTCCATCTTTGTGTTGTCTCCATGGCATCCAATTGAGCACAAAGTTCTCTCATTTCCCTTTCCACAGCTAGATCGGGCATAGTTCTTTCTAGACGTCTCCTTGGCGACATCGTTCCAATATTTCCACACATAGTTCAAGTTACAACTATCCTCTGTCTTCTCTTACCTACAAAAAAAAATAATTGTAGGCTCTAATACCACTTGGTGCAACATCCCACCTCGGCGGGGTCTGCGCGACCTCCCGGTCAGTGGATCTTCAATTCTCTGACCTGAAGCAACTCTTCGGGTCCCTGCTGGAACCTTCAAGGAATGAAACCCACAAGTCCTCACAAAAATCCACCTGTGCTAACTGGATTCGGGTGAAAGCTTCCCCTCAAGTGACCAGTGGCTGTGACCAGGTACCTACCTGAAAGGTGCTTCGTGACTCCAGACTTCAGGTGTTTTGATGTGAGCCACTATCGACTCTCTCGATTCCCGAATTGGCGGATTTATAATCCAGCTGGTGCTAACTCCTCTCCTCTAGATCCCTTCAATGTGACCTCGGGCTATGACTTAGGGCCCAAATTTTGAGTTCTTTGGGACTTCGCTCTTTTCATCTTCATGAGATAGCTTATCCCTCTTCTTTTGAAGTCCGAACCCCGAATTCTACTCGTGTCAGATCGACAGTCCACATATCCCCACAACCAACGGTTCTGATCTACCTTTCCTCTTCATGAAGTTTACGCTCTACTCATGATTTCCCCATATCGCGAATTCTCCTTTCCACCAAAATATATACGGTCATATCTTCTTCCCAATCGATGACCCAAACTAACTCTTCGAAACTTCAGAGTGTTGATTGACTTCCATCTCCTATCCTCCTCCCAAATCCACTGGATCTAATGGTGCACGATAAGAGGCACTTTCTCCCTCCAGAAATCTCCACCATCCTTAGATATTTTTTCAATGGGCTTCCCTCATCGAGAACTTGGGTGTCAACCCTTCTGAGCTTGAATTATACAAGGTGACTTCAACCCTCATGCTTCCTTTGAACTCTTCCAAGTCTCTATCCTTTCTGAGCTTGATTCAAGCTGCAACTCAGGGATTCTCAGGAATCCTGCTCGCACACCTTGAGACTTTTCTCAATAATTTCGACCATATTCTCAGGAACTCTGCATATTCCTTTCAACAAATATTTTTCGACCACTCTCTCTCTGGTTGAGAAAACCTAAGGCTCAACTTGGCCTACGCACACCTTGCGCGGATCTGTGCTACTCTTGCACTTCTACATATATAAGTTCAACGATATCTCTCCTGAGCTTCTCTGAGATTAACTCAGAGTCTGTTAATGCACTCCTTGCAGAAATTATCAGGAAGAAAAACAATTGAAACTTATATACCTTTCACAGGCTTACGCATTCAACCATAAAATCAAATTCATAAGAATAGAAACAAATGCATAACTGAGATTGTAAACAAACTACAAACATACCATTCATATGATGAACACGACAACCATAATACACCATACAATTGGGTCAATGCATTCTCTATTATGTTAATTCAAGTGCTCTATACATAAGTTCTTCAACAACAATAGCTATCAGCGCATTACAACTATCAACAACCCCTCTACAAAAACTACTACTACTCTCTTGGGAAACAATACAATATCTCCCTCTCAAAAGAGTCTTTCAAGCTCTTCTCTCTAACTATTCTAGAACTATCTTATCGAATTAAAGACTATCAACTACTTAACATTTATTACAATAAATATTGGAATCAGATAGATAGGAGTGAAAGCTCTAGATCTGTACTACAATCACCCAACTCATTAAAGAAATTACATTTTTCCACTGTCTCCATACGATGTTCATAAATCAAAATCTATTCCAGATATTACATTAATGTGCCAACTTTGAGATTTCAAAATTTCTTCAAAATGCACGATGTTGAATCCAACTGTCCTCCACTGGTGCTTTGTTGGCGACGCTCCTGCATCAGTGTACAAAATATGCATTTATTCAAATTAAAAGAGATCTGTAGCTGGCAACATCATTCCATCACTAGTTAAAGGGTTTTCATGTGCTCATTTATTAGATATAACATAGTCTAATTGTCCAAGTATACCTTAAGGAACTTGTGGATAAATTCCTTAAACAAAGCGACCACTATCATGTAAAATTTGCGAGAGAATTCTTTAAGCAAAAGGGAATGACGATGTATGAAAATGAACCCCATTTTGTCACAAATGTGGTTTTATCCCAATTTTCCTCTACGATTAGAACTAGATGATATCTAGAGAAACAATCAGTGAATGATTAGGCTACCTTGCTGCCAACATTTTTCAGCACCTCGTTTATGAAGGGTGTCTGGAAAGGATCATGGAATTTACCGGATCGACGTTCATAATTCTCAGATAGACATTTATACAAATTTCCTTGGTATTTTTAGGTTTCACGACCATGGGGCTAACCCAATCAGACTCCTCCATAGGGACACTGATCTTGGCATCCAACATTCTATCTATTTATTTCCACACCTTTTCCTTGTACTTAGGGTTTAGGTGGTAGGTTCTTCTCATGGATGGCTTGGCATTGAGTTTGAGTTGGATATTCATAGCTCTCAAGGATCCCACAATGGCTTTCATATCAGAAAATCTTCGAGGAAACAAGTCCCAATATTCTTTAAGGAGGTTAATGACCTGAGTGACTGTTTCCTTATCCTAGTAATCTCTAATAATTTCCATATTGGGTGCTTATTCCATACCAATATTTTTCTTCTTAGTCTTTATGGGGAAATTATAGTCTAGTGTAGTCATCTATGCTGCATTCCTATTTAGTGCATGTTCTCCTTCTAATTCTATTATTTGGATTCTGCGGGGGTCTTCGTCATCAATATTTTCCACATCAGTATTCCAGCAATGTACTTCTTCGTTTATTTTTTCCATCGGATGATGGTATGAACATACCACTCTAGGGCCGATGGTTTTTGGATTTGTATGAAAGATGAAGTACTAAACATGACAGAGCACCTTGCTGAGAACCAGATCTTCTGCGGTGAACCGAAAGGTGGAATGAAACTGGGAACTCATATGGGTCCACTTAGTTGTTTGCCTCCTGATTTCCTCCTGAATGTACTGGCTTCTAGGAATCATATCCATAGTATGGAAAAATTGATGGACCCATTGGGATCGAGGGATATTTTTAGCAGTTCAACATTGTTCACAGAATGAGATGTGTTCTCGAGGGTCCTCAGTGCCATTATATTGGTTGTTTATATTAATGTCAATGATAGGATGGAATTAGACTTTTATCAACTTGGCTACCTGCTCATAGCTCTGAATATTCGGGTAATGGGTCTCTCACCACCACGCCGAGGTCCCTCGAACCATGAAATCCATGGGCTGGAGTATTTTCTCCATGGGAAATGTTTTCTCTATCTATACCAAGAATGTCTCCACCATCCTGGTTCCATCAAACCGTGGGGCATCAGAAAGATTAGACTCGATCCATCACACTACTTTCATGATTCATGCACATCTATGCATGGAAATTTCATAGAGCTTGTTCTGTCATCTATCCAAGGAATCCTTAGAATGTGTGTCACAATATTTGACACTCTAGCTTAATTCACCATATGTGGTGGGGTTGATGTAGTCCTCCCTGTGCCCCATGACCTTGTAAATATTTTCAATACCCGAGCTCCACACATCCTCATATACTAGCTCATTATAGTGGTTGCCCTCATATGGGTCTAGTGGCACAACCATGTGTAGGGTGTTATTTTCAAAGGACATCTTACTTTTATTCAATTTTAACACCACATTATTGTAAAAGGCCCATTCAATTCCCAGTAATGCAATGTAAGGATCAGACTCATCCATGATCTCAATGAATTCAAAATCGACCTTTGTTTTCACTCCTTTTATGTTCACTTCTAATTCTTCTGGTTGACCTATGGGATAGATCTTGTATTGATTAGCTAGCTAGAGCTGGATGGGCGACCAAACCAACTTAGGCCTACCCATCATTTCCAAAGACTTGTTGGGTAAAAATTTCACATCAAATCCCAGGTCCAACATGACTCCATCCATGTCGTATCCACCAAGCTCTACTATCATCTTAAATTCTCGGCTAGTGCACTTTTACTTGTTGAACTAGTAGACATCCCTTTCTGATAGCGGAACCGAGATGGTGGTCTCCTCTCCTTGTTATTTCATGAAAGTGGTTAACATGTAGGTCAACTTACTTGCAACTTCTGTATCTTTAAGCAATCCTAAACAACAATGTAAGAAGGTATTGACTTGATCTTAAACTTCTCCCATGTGACCTAGGTCACACAAGGATTCTGTGTGCGTTGTGCATTGCAACTCTTCCTGACGCTATTCTTCATAAGACTTTTTATCAGCGCATTGCATTGTAGTCTATATGCATGATTATTCTATTGATATTTGGGTTGTGATCTAGATTTCCTCACACACACGAGACTCCTCCAAAGCTCTTTACATTATGCACTATAATGCTTCATGTGCACGAGCCTCTTCCAACAACCTCTGCATCACCCGTTGCACCTATTCACGGATCCATGGCTCCTCTAGTGACCTTTGTGTAACTCTTTGCACTTCCTTTGAGGTCTGTTCCTACCACGAGCCTGGAAAATATTCGGTTAGGTGGTGGAAAACACCCAAAGTTCCCAGTCACCGTGCGACACTGTAGTTTTTTGCTTGGATGCAAGGCCACTCCAAGTTACTTGAATCAGACTATGCCTACCTTCATAATTTCATTTATTACTTATTCATTATTGTGTTTCTTATACTTAGCCAAAATAATAATTAAATAACATCCATAAAGTAGCAAGAAGAAATGTGCAAGTGGGCGGCCAAACTGGCCTAACACCCAAATATTTATACAAAACAACAATGTGTTGAGATAAACTCATGCCACACAAAGAAAGTTTACAAAGGAGAGATTTTACTTATATTACACAGAGAAACCTATCACAAAACAAATAAGACTATTCGTCAAGTCAACCTATGTGCGGGACACTTTTAGGTCCAGCCAGTGCGCATATTGGACAGAAAATACAAATTGCTCCGAAATCAAGTTATAGAGAAGGTAAAAGTCCAGTGGATCTGCTACAGTCCTAAAGATGTTACTTGGGAGAATGAAGATGAAATGCGGGCAAATTACCCGCAACTTCTTGAATAAATTTTGAAATGTTGATTTATGTTTTGTATATGCACTAAGGATAGTGCCAAAATAAGGGGGAGGGCAATGTAATACCCCAGTTTTGAGTCCCTATATGAAATAATGTATTTTTTTATTTGATGAAATGACGAAGTGCCAAAACAATTAAAGAGGCTAGTGTGCCTAGGAAATGTAATATTATGATCATTATTATAATAAAATACATCGTTGGAAGCAAGATAGAGAAGGACAAGAGTTGTAGGTGGCTATGATTCCACGAGAGAGGGGGCTTAAGGGGATAAGTCATTTTATCATATTTTATTTACCCATTATTGTTTTAATGGAGAGAAGTGGTTACATGAACTTCTTGGGGAAGGCCATGTGGTTCTTGATTCCTAAGTAAATATATAAACACGTATTTTGGTTATTTGGGGGTTCATTCATTATTCATTGTTAATTGTTCATTGTTCACTTCTCCTTATCCATACACACTTTCACATTTTCATTTTCATTATTTCTCATTCATCCTTGATATTGGTGGGGGAAAGGAAAAGTGAATTGTTGGGAGAGAATCCATTGTTGGCTGGCTGTAGTGATTGCTGATGTATTCCAACCATTGTTGGCTGGATGTTGGTTGGATTAGATGCATTGGAATGTACTACATTTTATTCACAAATTCGATTCATGAGATTCCAAACATGGAGATTATGTACTAGATTCACTAGAGCCCTGGAAGGAGGTGGATTATGTGGCAGAGAAGGGGGTCAATTCTATTTGGTTGTGTAGGATGGAGAGAAGAGAGTTGGTGTACTTTGGATTGTTTTGTGTTGAGGAACCTATGAGAGCTAGAGTGTTGATAGGTTTGGGGAAGCTGAGTGATACCCTGGAACTATCCTTATGGATTCATAGCCCTAGCTTGGGGGTGAAATTTTTTTTGAGACTTGGAACAACAGTTTCTATGGTCGGGTGGAACATCCTTGGTATGCAACCAGTTGGTGAACTATTTGATTGATACAAGTTCTCTATGTCATGTGTTTCTTTGTTGTATATTTATTTATGTTGTTTATTAATCAATATCTATGAGATGTGTATATTTGATGTGCTTGATTTTTGTTTATTGATATGCATGGAATGTTTACACATTCTTTATACTGTAGCATGAATCTTTATTATTGCATGTGTTGTTATCATGTTTCTTTCATGCTTCTTTATTAATTAATTATTATCATAATTCTAAATGAGTTTCAAATAGAGATTTTGAGGTAGCATGCTTGGCTTGGGGGTGGCTGGGTACATTATGTTGGCCCTCAACCAAATTTTGAGGAAAAATTGGTCGGTTTTGACCTCTTTGTGGACATCGACAGGCTGGTCGAAGATGGAGCGCCCAGGTGGAGCTGAGATCACGGGATCTCACTTGTTTTGTGGATCCATCAAGGGGTTCATTAGGGTTTATGTAATGGGTTATGGGATGTCAGCCCATGGGTTTACCCATGATTAGGCCTTTTTGTAAATGTATAAATAAGTAAATATTGTAAGGATGTAAGGGGAGAAGTATGCTTAGTGCAAGTGAAGTAGTAGTATCTAGCTAAGTGCAAGAGGCAAGTAGTTATGGGTTGCTTGATGCAACAGATCGTGTATGTAAGGTTATGTGCCTCATAGAGGAGTTGGCTATGTGCCTTGACTTGATTTTGGAAAGGTGGATCTGGTGCGTAGTGCGAAGATCACCTATCCAGTGCGAAGCTTGGCTCTGTGGCTTAGTGCAAAGGAGCACGCGAATGTAAGATATTGAAGACTAATAAAGAAGAAGAAGTAGTTGGTCGATGTAGCTCCACACTGGGGTGAACCACGTATATCATGTGTTGATGGTTTGATTTGTGCTATGATATGTATGCTGTAGATTTTTTCAGTGCATTGATTATTATGGATGATAGATAGATATTTGAATGCTTAGTGATTTTTCTATGCCGGATGTGTTAGATATAACTTTTGATGCTAAGTGAGATGATTATTTTGTCATTGTTACTGCATCGATTTGTACTTAAGGTTTGATTTGCAATGTGAATAAAGTGAATGAATGATTGTGTGTTGTTCCTAAGTACTCTGCGAAGTGTTATAATCATAGATCTATGTCCCAGCTTGGTTACAAACACTTCAGTCCTATAACCCCCCCCACCTCTACCTCAGGTGAGACTTCACCTTCTTCACAGGTGTTGCTGAAAGGCCAGTAGTTAGGGTTTTGTTGGTGCGTTGTTGAAGCGTTGAACCTTAGGTCTACCTCTTTGCCAACAAATGGTTCCATTGCCGAGAGATGAAACTGTGATTGCTAGGAACTAAAGAGAAGCTCTGTGCATAGATCTGCTGCTATAGTGCACAATATTCTACTTGACTTGCAAAGCTCTGTGCTAAGAAAGAAACCCGATCTGAAGAAAAAGAGGTAAGATCTTGAAAAAGGTAAAGTTTTGTGCTTTGATAGAGTAAGATAAGTATAAATTTTTGTTTTGGAAACATGAATCTATGTATGTTTGATATATTCCATCCTAGCAGCTAGGGAACAGTTAGAAGAAAGAGTTGATCTAAATAAATTTGATAGAACTAGATAAAGATATGTTATTCCTATGCATAGAAAGAATTTTTGGACTAATAAGTGGATGAAGGAACCTATAAAGAATTCTTGCAGATTGCAGGTCCAACACTGTGATCCTAGTGTGCAGTACAGGATAAGTTGGGGAACTTACAAGACAAAGAGAGGATTGACATTATGTTATAACTGCAGAAGACCGAGACATGTTGCTAAGGAATGCCCTGGTATAGGTCCTATTTGTCTATGTTGTAAAGTTGTTGGTAATGAAGTTGAAGACTATCCAAGGATGATTGATAAAGTTGAACAAATGAACATGAGTCAAGAAAATAAGAGCATGTTAGAGGATCATAAGGAGAAAGAATCAGAGAAATCTCATACTATGTTAGTAAAGTTAAAAGACGCAATGAATGATCACAAAGATATCAGTTTACCAAATATCTCGAAAGAAAAACAACGCATAGATAGAAGAATAGGAGACTTCGACATAGACTATGTCTTGGATGAGGAGACACAAGTGAATATTATGACAGAAAGCACTTGGGAAATTTTGGGAAATCCTATTGTGGTACCTTCACTGGGAAGAATAGGCTTGTTTAAAGGAAAGATGATAACCCTATGTGGAAGAGTTACTAATGTACCTGTTGTTGGAAGATCGATTGTTGTCATTGATGTCAACCCTAGTCATGGGTTTTGGACCGCAATATTGATGAAGGTATTTTGACATGAAGGAAAATGCACATGCAGATACAACACCCATGGATGGATAGTATACATCATGTTGTTTCCAGTGGTATGTGACATGTCACGTGGATCCTCATGGTTGAGGAGAAATGAATTTTTGAAGATGACAAAGTGAATTGAAGAAGGAAGTACATGTAGGCCCTGAAGATAATTAAAGAAAATAATTAGAAAATAAGAAAGTGCCAGGTCATCCCTAATGTTAAAAGGAAGTGACATAAATGGTATAAATAAACATCATTATACATTCATTTGATACAAGTCGAATTTCAGAGGTAATAAGAAGAAAAGAAGGCCGGATTTCAAGGGAGGATGAAGTCTTTTGGTGATGTGTTC
>ML799293.1:187549-233016 GCA_009831015.1 Picea engelmannii
AATAGACCATAATTGAATAAAGTCTACCATTCTTTCTATAACCTCTTTTTGGGGAGGATTCAAGGAGTGAAAATTGGAGGAGTTTCAAAGAATACATTGAGTAATATTATCTATAGGATCAGAGTACTCCAAGAATTGAAGAAGTCTCAAGAAGCATTATCAGGTTCTATGTGATGATTGGTTGGTGGTGATGATTTAATGTAAAGTTTTATTATCTCTCATATATTCTTGGGTGGAAGGAAGGGGCAAGGATGGAGAGTTAAAATATCTCTTGATATTGGAGGATTCTATTTTCCTCTTGGATTTTTATCCCTCCCTTTACATTTGGAAGCTGTAGCTACCTTTGGAAGTCATTACTTCCCTTGAACAATAACTATTGATTGTTTCTCATATATTGTGCATGGTGTATTGTGGTGTATTGGTGTAACTCTTATACTATTGTTAATTTTTCACTGGATATAATTGAATGGTTTAAGTATAAGTTGAAAAAGGTTTTAAATTGTACTTGATACTGATTCACCCCCCTCTTAGTATCAACACCTGTTATCATCCATCAAACATCGACTCAAGAAGAATTTGAGGTTATTAGGTTTGTTGAGAACAACGCCCTTTTTCCTCTTTTGTTAGGAAAGACTTGGATCAAGAAGGATCAGACCAGAAGTAAAGCAAAGGAAGAAGCTGTAGAAAATAAAAAGAAAGAAATAAGGGATCTCATAGCTAGAAAAATAGATCGACTGATAGAAGAACGAGAAGTTGAGTCGAAGCAACAAAACGCAAGAGAATTAGATTTTGAGGGTGAAAGAAAGAAAGAAGTATTGAAGGACCTATATATGCAAGAAAGAAGTATATCCACCCAGGAAATAATAAGAGAAGGGATATTAAATTCAAACCCTTTGAGAGCACATCAGTAGTGCGAAGCTACTATGGTAAGAGAAGATAAGGATAAGAATAGAAAGAGGAGTCCAAAGACTCAGATCACGGGAAAGAAGGCAAGGAAGCTCAGTAAGAAGAAAGACAAGTTAGGAGAGATACAAGAAGTTCCAGAGAAGACTTCATAGGAGGCAGGCTTGTAGGCTATGAACCTCGCCGGAACAGTAGAACCACACAGAATGGGACTTCGCCGTGGCAAAGCTATATGACCGTTGGAGGTGCCCCAACCGTTAGAACGACACTACATAATGACTAGGAAATGCATTTATGGATGAATAGACTGCGTTTGGGACGTTGATACCGTAACACAACAAACTGATTCGTATTGATTGAGGCATTCCTATCCATTGGAGGAATCTGTTACAACGCTTTCTTATTTAACTCGTCAGATGCTGTGTTGGGACCACTTTTTTCTACCTGTGATTATCTGAGATAGGAAACAAAGTGATTGTGTGTGTCGAAATGTGCTATCAGAATCTACCTTCTGTTGTTTACCCCACTATCTGTTCACCTACCTTGACTTATTTGTTAACAATAATAATTTCAACTGAGCGCACCGAGCTAGAGAAATCCGTTGAAGAATTTCTGAAGAAATTTATGGCTGATAAAGCTATGTTTGAGGGAGTACATGCATCGTCGACCAAGGGATTGCAAGCTTCCCCTTCGACTGGACATTGCTCGAAACGTACTAACCCTCCTACTGAGAAGAGAAGTAAGCATCGTAACGATCTGGCTAATGTGAAGTAGATCCTGTCGATCTTATCAGATTACATCCCGCCTTTGGCTAGCGTGGTTAACCACGACAATATTCCATGGGACTTTGAGTATACATTGATCACCATGTACATCCCAAAGGGGATACGCGTAGAAGGAAGCCAGTTGGGACAGATCCCAACATTGAAGAACAACGATTTCAACCTTGGTGACATAAATAACTACACGATGCTCGCACCTCATAGATATTTAATCAGGATGACTAGGAAGAAGCCTCACATAGTCTCCCAACTACAGATTAAGGATCTCGCGCATTCCACGATAATGCATGTAATGAAGATTCCTCACTTTGGCCGACATCAAGAGGTTAATGCTTGTGTTAAACTCCTCTTGTCATGATATCATGGAGGATATCTGTGGCTCGACAGGTGCACTACTGTGGATCTGGTGTTGATCCACCTGATCACAGGACTGAGCATGTAGGGTCCTGACCCTCAACAGTTCTACCCAGGGAAGACTTCAGATCGCTCCCCGTCACAATGCATAAAGGAGGAATACGACAAAGTTGAGAAGGGAAAGAGAGGCTACAAGAGAGTCTCTATCTAGAATGGCGTAGTGCACCTTTATTTCCAACTTATAGCTGGAAAGATCATGAGAAATAACCACCCCACGTAGGTCACCAGGTTCATGGTGGACCTCGTAGGGAAGTGCGTGGAGGGGATGCAAATGAACTGGGTGAGCTACCTCGTCAACGAGCTTGAGAAAGACTGCCATGAATCGCAGGATCAAGGATACAAGTTCCATTTCAGCTGGTTGTTGGTGGTGATCGCATTTGTTGCTTGGAAAATGTCGGAAGGAGATTCCTTCCCGGAGATTGAACCTTTTGAGCCATTGGCCATGAATTTCTCCACTCTATGGTACACAAATGACATGTCAAAGCAGTGGCAGTCGAACATAGTGTTCCATGCCTACTATTAGTAGCTGAAGGTTGCCATAGAATTGTTCCCTTGCATTACTCCATGAACATTGCACCAGTACAAACCATTAGCTAAGTTACACGCATATCAAAATTTCATTTATATCACTGCGCATAGGGATGAGAGCAAGGAGCAATTATAATCCTACTATAAGCTGACCAATGAAGATATGGAGGAGATCACCAAGGAATTGCTGGCAGATTTCCTTGTACTGGTCAATGATGCAGAACTATCCAACCCTAACATCATCGAAAGTTCCTTGGTCACCTGGGCCAAGTATGTCAGATAGACCAGCGCGAAGAAGAAGAAGAAAAAGGAGGAATTCCAAGACATAGAGACCAACGAAGAGGACAATGCCTCGGAGGAAAGTGGGCCTGTCTTACCCGCAGGAGGAGGAGGAGGAGACGAATTAAATCAAGAAGTAGGAGGGGAAGAAGGAGAAAAAAAATGAGAAGGTGAAGCTACACCGTCAAAGGACCCCCCTACCGAGACAGAAACATCGAAGAAGAGGAAGGGCTCTCCGCAGAATCCCTCAGCAAGAAAGAAGACCCTCACGAATAAGCCCCAGCTAGAGGATATTCTCATGAAGGATGAAATTAATGTAGTTCGTGGAGTGATGGAGGATGCATCCAAGGACCTCTTACAAATATATGGCACGAGGCAAGAAGAACTATATGCACAAGTTGAAAAGGATCTGAAGGAGATACATAGAACTATTCAAGTTAGCCGCGTAGTACCTACTGCGCCCTCCTCGTCGGAGAATGCAGAGTTGGGAGATGAACCAACCCAAATTATCAGATTGACAGATGCAACAGAGGCTCAGCTTCAATGATTCCAAGAAGAAAAGGAACAGGCCACAAAATCCTTGAAGAAAGAGAAAGAATAAATTTTGGAGCAACTACGAGTTGCACGGTACTGTGTGATCGCTTATGAAAATGAGAAGGATGAGTTCCGAGCGATGCTTGATGAAGACAAGGAGAAGATACAGAAGGAAAAGGACCAACCGCTCGTAGATCAAACTACATTCAAGGAAGTAGTGAGAGGAACACTTCACTCTGTGCTAGGCTTGGCACAAGAGGAACATGAGGCAGTTAAGGTCCAAGTGACAAAGCTCACTGAGGCCATCCAACAACTTCAAGAAAGGGTAACGGAGTTGGAGATTCAAGAAGTACCTAGCACTCTGCAGGAACTACATGATTAGAGGGAGGAATCCTCTAAGAGAACAGTGGAAAGGATCAGAATCCTCGCCCAGAAAGAAAGTATCTAAGAAATAGAAGCTCGTAGACCTACGAATGCCTCACGGAAGACCCAGGTCTTAGGAAGTTGGAAGCACAACTATAGGAGGTGCTTCAATAGACACTGACAGTTCAAGCACAGATGAAGTCACTCATTGAGGTCAAGAGAATGAAGATATCACAAGAACAACATGTGACCCAACAACATATTACTTCCATCCAGGGCAGAGTAATGGAAGTTACACAGAGGCTACAACTGGTGTAGGATGAATCTTGCATGGTGTTTGAAGATATCGAAGGACAAGGCTCGTAGATAGACTAAGTGGTTGCGACAGTGGAACAAAGCCTGTAAGGGCATGTTACCGAGAAAGTAATCCAGGAGCTCACTGAGCAGGAGGCTCGGGTGAAGCAACAGGTTGAGGCATGGACATGCATCACACTACTTTCATGATTCATGCACATCTTTGCATGGACACTTCATAGAGATTGTTCTGTAATCTATCTAAGGAATCCTTAGAATGTGTGTCACAATATTTGACACTCTATCTTAATTCACCATATGTGGTGGGGTTGATGTAGTCCTCCCTACGCCCTGTGACCTTGTAAATATTTTCAATACCCAAGCTCCAGGCATCCTCATATACTAGCTCATTGTAGTGGTCACCCTCATATGGGTCTAGTGGCACAACCATGTGCAGGGTGTTATTTTCAATTGACATCTTACTTTTATTCAAGTTTAACACCACATTATTGTAAAAGATCCATTCAATTCTCGGTAATGCAACGTAAAGATCAGACTCATCCACGATCTCGACGAATTCAAAATCGACCTTTGTTTTCACTCCTTTGATGTTCACTTCTAATTCCTCCTTCTGACCTATGGGATATATATTGTATTTATTAGCTAATTGGAGCTGGATGGGAGACTAGACCAACTTAGGCTTACCCATCACTTCCAAAGACTTATTGGGTAAAATTTTCACATCAGATCTCAGGTCCAACATGACTCCATCCATGTTGTACCCACCAAGCTCTGCTATCATATTAAATTCTCGGCTAGTGCACTTTTCCTTGCTGACCTAGTAGACATCCCTTTTCGATAGTGGAACCGAGATGGTGGTCTCCTCTCCTTTTTCTTTCATGAAAGTGGTTAACATGTAGGTCAAATTACTTGCAACTTTTGGATCTTTAAGCAAGCGCAAACAACAATGTAAGAAGGTATTGACTTGATCTTAAACTTCTCCCATGTGACCTAGGTCACGCAAGGATTCTGCACACATTGTGCATTGTAACTCTTCCTGATGCTATTCTCCATAAGCCTTTTTATTAGTGCATTGCATTGTAGTCTGTATGCATGATTATTCTATTGATATTTGGGTTGTGTGCTCTATTTCCTCACACACACGAGCCTCCTCCAAATATCTTTACATCATGCACTATAATGCTTCATGTGCATGAGCTTCTTCCAACAACCTATGCATCACCCTTTGCACCTATTCATGGATCCATGGCTCCCCTAGCGACCTTTGTGTCACCCTTTGCACTTCCTATGAGGTCTGTTCCTACCACAAGCCTAGAAAATATTCGGTTAGGTGGTGTAAAACACCCAAAGTTCCTAGTCACCGTGTGACACTGTAGTCGTTCACTTGGAGGCAAGGCCACTACAAGTTACTTGAATCAGACTATGCCTACCTTCATCATTTCATTTATTACTGATTAATTATGCGTGTTTCTTATACTTATCCAAAATAACAATTAAATAACATCCATACAGTAGCAAGAATAAATGTGCAAGTGGGCGGCCAAACCAACCTAACACCCAAATATTTATACAAAACAACAATGTGCTGAGCTAAAATCAAGCCACACAAAGAAAGTTTACAAAGGGGATATTTCAATTATATTACACAAAGAAACCTGTCACAAAAAAAATAAGACTATTCATGAAGTCAACCTATGTGCAGGACACTTTCAGGTCTAACCAGTGCGCATATTGGACAAAAAAGCCAAAATTCTCCGAAATAGAGTTATAGAGAAGGTAAAAGTCCAGTGGACCTGCTACGGTCCTAAAGATGTTACTTGGGAGCATGAAGATGCCATGCGGGCAGAGTACCTGAAACTTCTTGAATAAATTTTGAAATGTTGATTTATGTTTTGTATATGCACTGAGGACAGTGCCAAAATAAAGGGGAGGGGAATGTAATACCCTAGTTTTGAGTCCCTATATGAAATAATGTATTTTGTTTATTTGATGAAAGGATGGAGTGACAAAACAATTAAAGAGGCTAGCATGCCAAGGAAATGTAATGTTATGATCATTATTATAATAAAATACATTGTTGGCTGCAAGATAGAGAAGGACAAGAGTTATAGGTGGCTATGATTCCACGAGAGAGGGGGCTTAAGGGGATAAGTAATTCTATCATATTTTATTTATCCATTATTGTTTTAATGGAGATAAGTGGTTACATGAAATTCTTGGGGAAGACCATGTGGTTCTTGATTCCCAAGTAAATATATAAACCCGTATTTTGATTGTGTGGAGGTTCATTCATTATTCATTGTTCATTGTTCATTGTTCACTTGTCCTTATCGATACACACTTTCACATTTTCATTTTCATTATTTCTCATTCATCCTTGATCTTGGTGGGGGAAAGGAAAAACGAATTGTTGGGAGAGAATCCGTTTTTGGCTGGATGTAGTGACTGCTGATGTATTCCAACCATGAATTAATGTCTTCATGCCTGAGATGCATTGGCATGTACTAAATTTTATTCACAGTTGCAAATCATGAGAGTCCTAGCATGGAGATTTTGGACCAGATGTCCTAGATCTTTGGAAGGAGGTGGACTGCGTGGCAAAGAAAGGGGTCAATTCTCTTAAGTTGTGTAGAATGGAGAGAAGAGAGTTGGTGTAATTTGGATTGTTTTGTGTTGAGGAACCTGTGAGAGCTTGAGTGTTGATAGGTTTGGGGAAGTTGAGTGACACCGTGGAACTATCCTTATGGATTCATAGCCCTAGCTCAGGGGTGACATTGTTTTTGAGACTTGGAACAACAATGTCTACGGTTGGGTGGAACGTCCTTGGTATGCAGCCAGTTTGTGAACCATTTGATTAATACAAGTTCTATTTGTCATGTGTTTCTTTGCTATATATTTATTTCCGTTGTTTATTAATCAATATCTATGAGACGTGTATATTTGATGTTCCTGATTATTGTTTATTGATATTGATGGAATGTTTACACATTATTTATACTGTAGCATGGATATTTATTATTGCATGTGTTGTTATCATGTTTCTTTCATGCTTCTTTATTAATTAACTGTTATCAGAATTCTAAATCAGTTTCAAATAGAGTTTTTGAGGTAGCATGCTTGGCTTGGGGGTGGCTGGGTACGTTATGTTGGCCCTCGACCAAGTTTTGAGGAAACATTGGTCACGTTTGACCTCTTTTTGGACATCGATAGGCTGGTCGAATATGGAGTGCCTAGGTAGAGATGAGATCACATGATCTCACTTGTTTTGTGGACCTAGCAAGGGGTTCATTAGGGTTTATGTAATGGGTTATGGGATGTCTACCCATGGCTTTACCCATGATTAGGCATTTTTGAAAATTTATAAATAAGTAAAGATTGTAAGGATGTAAGAGGAAAAGTATGCTTAGTGAAAGAAAGGTAGTAGTATCTAGCTAAGTGAAAGAGGCAAGTAGTTATGGGTTGCTTTGTGCAACATACCACATATGTAAGGATTTGTGCCTCATAGAGGAGTTGGCTCTATGCCTTGACCTGATTTTGGGAAGGTGGATCTGGTGCGCAATGCGTAGATCACCTATCCAGTGTGAATCTTGGTTCTGTGGCTTAGTGCAAAAGAGTAGACAAATGTAATATATTGAAGACTAATAAAGAAGAAGAAGCAGTTGGTGGATGTAGCCCCACACTGGGGTGAACCATGTGTATCGTGTGTTGATGGTTTTCTTTGTGCTGTGATATTTGTTCAGTGCATTGATTATTATGGATGATAGATATATCTATGAATGATTAGTGCTTTGTCTATGTCAGATTTGTTAGATCTAACTTCTGATGCTAAGTGCGATGTATACTTTTTCATTATTACTACACCGATCTTCACTTGAGGTTTGATCTGCGATATGAATAAAGCAAATGAATGATTATGTGTTATTCCTAAGTACTCTACGAAGTGTTATAATCACATATCTGTGTCCCAACTTGGTTATAGACACTTGAGTCCTGTAAGCCCCCCGCCTCTACCTCAGGCGAGAATTTTCCTGCTTCGCAGGTGTTGCCGAAAGGGCTGGTAGTTAGGGTTTTATTGGTGCGCTATTGAAGCGTTGAACCCTGGGTCTACCCCTGTCTGAACACATTACAAATCAACATTCCTGGCCTGGGGGTGGTTGGGTACGTTACAAGGCATGGTGTAACGTCTCCATCCATCCATGTGGGGCCACGTTACTCCAGAGAAATCTTACTGTTATCTCTGCAAAACATACTGTAACAAACCCAACATCATACTGAGCTATGCCACATAAATTTTTCGAACTGCATGCAATTAAATTATATACACACAGAGCTCTTGTGGAAACATATATATAAAACATAAAAGACAAATACTTTACGTAAATGCACGAATTCATACTGAAATAACAGTAAACATATACAGGCAACATGTATGGGAAATACCCATAAGCATACAAACAATTATAATCATGCATAGGAGAAACCCATAAAAATAAGCGCGTAAATAACAATGCAACATGTAAATTTATCACACAATTGACACTTATGTTTGTAAGACTATCACCAACTGCGTGCAAACCTTTCACGAACCTCCCAACCCTAGACCACACGGTTCATCACTGTCAACAATGAGTCACCCCCGAGCTGGGACTAAACTCCACCCGGGTAAATGGATTCCTAACCAGGCTAAAGGCTCATAGACAACAGGAAAGACTTTGTCTCAAGTGCTCACTCAAATGAAAGATTACAATCCCTCATTCTCCACATGCCTATCCCACCCCAAGAAGTGTGCCCCTTCTCTGCTCAATAGTCCCTCGGCTACCCCAATTCCCTTCCAGGGATTTAGCAACAGGCTGGATAGGAAGTCTCAGAGCCCTGCAACTGTAGTTTGGCACCTTCAGGAAATCAATTCCCCAAACATTCACTCATCCAAAGAGAAATTGATCACAGGCCTGAAAACCCGCTTCTTTAGTGTCCCACGGGCCTCACAACCCGCTTCTTTAGTCCAACTCCCAAGCTAACAGCTACAAAAACAGATATGGCTCCTCATACAGGTTCAGGTACAGTGATAGGAATGTATGAAGGATAACTGACTGCATGAGTGAAATGGTCATCAAATCATGGCTGGATGATGGATGGAATGATGGAGAGAATGATGGAAAAGATGATAGGAAATGAACTAAGTCCCAAAAATATGTATGCATGTCCAAAACTTGACACTTGTCATGTTGGGAGCTACTTTGGCCCACTTGTCCCCAACTTTAGAACTTAGGATAAAATAATTATCCATACTTTATATTAAAGAAATATTGATATAATATTCATTTTTGGCTTAAGCTCCCTAGCTTAGCCCCTTTCCTTAACTTATCCCTTCCCTTTCCCTAACCATTGGAGTTTAGTCCCCCATCTCT
Source organism: Picea engelmannii (assembly GCA_009831015.1). Taxonomy (NCBI): domain Eukaryota; kingdom Viridiplantae; phylum Streptophyta; class Pinopsida; order Pinales; family Pinaceae; genus Picea; species Picea engelmannii. The sequence goes on from ML799293.1 coordinate 197,076, forward strand.
TTTATCATGGTCGGTCTGTGTGCAATGATGTATTTATATTAATTATGAGACATGTACAAAATAGGCGCACTGGCCTTTAACATCTAGGTGCTCCAGCCTAATCAAAGCATAAGCATCATAGCTTATAACCATTGGATCACCCACCTATAAAACATAGAATAAACACAAAGGCTCGTTGGCCTCAGAATCACATGCGCTTAAGATTCTACACATGGTATCCTAGAATGTGAAAACTTCCTCATTTTACTGCGTGGTACATGCACACACTATGCCATGAAAGGTGCCAAAAAAAATGATATCAAAACATCTCACCAGCTTAAGTACATTTTCATTTACATTACATTTGGGTTTGGCCTTAGGGATATTACACACGGGAATAAAAAAAACACTATTTTGGAATTATCAAACATGGATGGAAACAAGGTTCAGGGGTTCCATGGTTATGGAGCCTGATTATCTTCCTGATTCAGAGATATTTGTTTTCAATCGTGTTTCTACCCCATGAATAATTTACACACTGGAAGATTGTACACCCCTCCTCGCAGGGGAGTGAAGGGGGGTATTTCCCCCCCTGCGGGGTCCTTGAGGGCTATCCCCCAGGATGGGGGGGTCCAGGGGAAAGTGGTCGCACGATGGGGGGTTCGAGGGAGAATCCCTTGAAGGAAAAATTTCCTTGTAAATGTATATTGTAATTTCATATTAAATCTGGACCGTTCATTATAAGGTCGTAGCTCTGACGGTGGAAGTTATGTTAGGGTTCTTTTCCTTATAAGGAAACCCTTTTTTATGAGGGAAATGTATTTCATCTATGTATCATTGCGAATATTGTATTCCGAGAGAGGAGACCATGAGAGAAATAAGAGGAATTTATAGCGGGTGTGTTGTAGGTTGTATCCCTTCATTTATTGGACAATAATAAAGGAACAACCTAGAAATTTCTCTGGTGGATGTAGCCCACACTGGGTGAACCATGTATATTTGTGTCTCTATTGTATTTTGTATCTTCTATGTTTTATTTCCACATTTTTTTTATTTTATTGCTCCAAGATCCTTTTTTTTTCTAACAACTAATATTAGAGGGAAAGGTAACTCACAGGAAAAGAGGGTTCCTGGTTCAAGTGGGAGCAATGGCGGAAGATGGAAATTTTAAGGTCGAGAAATTTAACGGCCAAAACTACCAGTTATGGAAGATGCAGATGGAAGATTATTTATATCAGAAGGATCTATTCCTACCATTGGGTGGAATATAAAAGAAGTTGACGAACATGAAGGAAGAAGAATGGGAGGTTCTTGACAGAAAGGCACTAGGAACGATATGGTTGACCCTGGCAACATCAGTGTCTTTCAATATTTTGAAAGAAAAGACAACGAAGAAGCTGATGGATGCATTGGCTAAACTGTATTAAAAACCATCGACATCCAATAATTTATTTCTAATGAAAATATTATTTAATATGAAGATGTCAGAAGGTGGTTATGTTGCAGATCATTTAAATGAATTTAATACTGTTAATAATCAACTAAGTTATGTAAAAGTGGAATTTGATGATGAGGTTAGGGCTCTTCTAATCTTGTGATCATTTCCAAAAAGTTGGAATGACTTGGCCATGGATGTAAGTAACTCTATCTTTGGTTCAAATACTTTAAAATTTGATGATGTTTTTGGCGTTATCCTTAGTGATTAAATGCGGTCGAAAATCATAGGTGATACATCAAGTAATGTGTTAAACATGGAGAACAAGGGAAGACAAAAGGATAGAGGAAAGGGATCAGGAATCCGATGCAATTATAGGAAGGGTAGATCCAAATACAGAATGGGAAAGATAGAGTGTTGGAATTGAGGGAAGAAAGGACATCTGAAGAAATACTACAGAGAACCAAAGAAACAAAGAGATGGACAACAAAAGAAAAATAAGAAAGCAAATGTAATAGGTGATGTGTTACAAGATGCTTTGATTATTTCTGTAGATAATATTTCCGAGTCTTGGATAGTAGATTCAAGGGCTTCATTTCATGCCACACCCCATAGGAAACATTTTCTAGATTATGTTCAAGGTGATTTTGGATAGGTTCGTTTGGGTGATGATGCACCATACAAAATTGTTGGAATGGGAAAGGTAAAAATAAAGCATAGGAATGGAAACCCATGGTTGTTGAAAGAGGTAATACATGTTCCAAATCTAAGGAAAAATATAATTTCAATAGGGAACTTGGAAAGTGAAGGTTGTATATCCATATTTACAAATAAGGCGTGGAAGGTCACCAAAGGATCATCGGTGATAGAAAAAGGAGAGACGGTAGGTACATTGTATTTATGTACTGGTAATATTGACTCTTCTATCTCTTTAGATTCTACAGGAGTGGATACAACATTGTGGCATCATAGGCTTGGACACATGAGTGAGAAGGGGATGAAGATACTTCACAAAATAAATTTGTTGCCAGATATTAAAAAAAATGATTTGGATTTCTGTGAGCATTGTGTTTATGGAAAACATAAGAGATTTGGATTTCTCATAGTCGAAAAAGAAAACAAGAGTGAAAGGTTAGAGCTTGTGCATACAGATGTATGGGGACCAGATCAGGTATCATCTCTTGGTGGCTCTCATTATTATGTTACTTTAATTGATGATGCAACTAGAAAAAATTGGGTTTATTACATTCGACAAAAATCTGATGTTTTTTATACTTTTAAGAAATGGAAATATTTGGTTGAGAATGAGACAGGAAAATAGTTGAAGTTTCTCATATCAAATAATGGAGGTGAATATTGTAGCAAGGAGTTTTATTATTACTATTAATACCATGGGATTCATAGAGAGAATACAGTTCCAGGAACACCACAAGAAAATGATGTGTCAGAAAGGATGGACAAGACAATCATGGAGCGTGCAAGGAGTATGAGATTGCATGTTGGTCCGCCCTTATAGTTATAGGTAGATGTTGTAGATATTTTTGTTTACTTAATAAACAAAGGACCTTCAATATCTTTGGATGGTAGAATTATAGAGGAGGCATGGACAGGTAAAAAGGTAAACTATTATTTTTTGAATACTTTTAGTTGTGAAGAATTTTTCCATATTGATAAAGAAAATAGAACAAAGATTGAGGAAAAATACAAGAAGTGTACCTTTATTGGATACAGTGTTAATAATTTTGGTTATCTCTTATGGGATTATGAAAATCACAAAATCATTAGGAGTAGAGATGCCATATTCAATGAGAAGGTCATTTACAAAGATTAGTTGCAGTGAAAGATACAAGAAAAAGAAAAACCAGAATACACAGTGCTTGGTTAGATCACTGAAAAAGAAATTACAAAGGTACCAAAAAATCGAAATGTACAACAACGAGAGAAACAGGTACCTCAAACTCATGCAAGTGTTGTTATAAGATCTACCAAGGTAAGTAGATCCCCTGAACGATACTCTCCTTCATTGTATTATTTATTGTTGACTGATTTTGGTGAACCAGAATGTTATGAAGAGGCAATGCAGGTAGACAGTAAAAAGAAGTGGGAGAAAGGACTGAAATAGGAAATGGATTCCCTAGTAAATAACCAGACTTGGGATTTGGTTCAGTTGCCTACAGGAAAAAGAGCATTGTAGAATAAATGGGTTTACAAGTTGAAGGAATAAGATGGAGGAAAAAAGGAGTACAAGGCTAGAATTGTTGTAAAGGGGTTTGCACAAAAGAAAGGTATAGACTTTGATGAAATATTTTCTCATGCTGTTAAAATGACTTCAATTAGAACTATTTTAAGTCTTGTGGTAGTAGAATATTTGCATCTTGAATAGTTAGATGTAAAAACAACTTTTCTCCATGGGGATTTGGAGGAAGAGATTTATATGCATCAACAACAAGGGTATGAGGTCAAAGGGGATGATAATTTGGTATGCAAGTTGAAGAAGAGCTTGTATGGCATAAATCGAGCTCCAAGGTAGTGGTATTTGAAGTTTGACAGGTTTATGATAGAACAAGGTTATAGTAGATGTCATTCTGATCACTGTGTTTGTTTTAAAAGGATAGAAAATAGAAGTTATATTATCTTTCTATTGTATGTAGATGAAATGCTTGTTACAGGGTCTAATATGCAGGATATAAATGTGTTCAAGAATAAATTGGATAATTCATTTGCGATGAAGGATTTGGGTGTTGCAAAGAAAATCCTTGGTATGAGAATAACAAGAGACAAGAAAAATCGCAAATTGATATTGTCTCAGAGTGAGTACATAGAGAAGGTGTTGGACAGGTTTATAATGAAGAATGCAAAACCAGTTAGTACACCTTTGGCTATCCATTTCAAATTATCTAAGGAAATTTGTCCCAAGACACAAGAGGAGATATAATACATGTCTGGGGTCCCCTATTCATCAACAATTGGCAGCTTGATGTATGTGACGTTTTGCACAAGACCAGATATTACACATGCAGTGGGAGTTGTGAGCAAGTATATGAACAATCCAGGTAAAGAACATTAGGAGGTAGTAAAGTGGATTATCAGATGTTTGAAAGGTACTTGTTTGAAAGGTACTTATACTCATGCATTATGTTTTGGAGGTTCATACATTGTTCTATAGGGATATGTTGATTCAGATATGGCAGGTGATAAAGATAGCAAGAGGAGCACCACACAGTATGTTTTTACTATAGGTGGAACAAAAGTAAGTTGGATTTTGAAACTGCAAAAGGTTGTTGCACTTTCAACAACAAAATCAGAGTATGTTTTTGCTACAGAGGCTAGTAAAGAAATGATTTGGTTATAGAGGTTTATGGAGGAATTGGGAAATAAGGAGAAGAATAGTAGGTTGTATTGTGACAGTGAGAGTGCCATTCATCTTGCAAAGAACTCAACCTTCCATTCAAAGACTAAGCACACACACACACACACACACACACACACACACACACACACACATATATATATATATATGAGGTACCATTTCATATGATCTGTTTTGGAAGATGGATATTTGAAGTTGGAAAAGATACACACTAGCCATAATCCCACCAACATGTTAACAAAGGGAGTAACCAAGGAGAAACTGAGTTCCTTCTCAGTTTTAGTTGGTATGCAAGCATGAAGGTGAAGATGAGAATTTTTCCAAGTCTAAGAAGGATCATAGTCCAACAAATACAACAATGGTGGAGTTATTGAGATCAATCTCCAAGTGGGAGATTATTGGTTGTGGAGCTTGATTATCTTCCTAATTCAAACGTCTTTGTTTTCAGCCGTGTTTATACCCCATGAAGACTTTACACCCTGGAATATTGTACACCCCTCCACACGATGGAGTGTCAAGGGGGCTTGCCCGGTTGGGGGGTCTAGGGGGAAAGCCCTCAAAGGAAAAAATGCCTTGTAAATGTATATTGTAATTTCATAGTAAAGGTTGGCCCAAAAGAACATCATAAAATTCAAGGGGGGTGAAATCAAAAAATACATCATCTTTGAAGGGCTTGATGTCGTAAGCTAGGTGACATTGTTGGATGATGCAAATATTTATCCCTTGGCAAAGCCATCCAATGGTGTACGATTGTGGGTGTGGTGTTGTCAACATAGCCAACCACTTAACAACCTTTGTTGAGATGAGGTTCTTCTCGCTACTTCTATAAATGATGAAGTGAAGTGGAGTACCCTTCACCCACATATGTGAATGAAAGAGGTTATCACCTTCCTCTAGTTCATCAAGTTCATCAGTTTGGACCTTGGTGGTGGTAGAAATGGTGGCATTGGGTTATGCATCAATGATCCATGTCCATTTTTCTGGTTCTGACTATGAGTCACATCCAACAACTGATTCATATGCTTTCACCTCGACCACTAATGACTTCTTTGAGTGACATTCATCGATGTTATTCCAGGGGATCTTATGGAACTTACACAATTTCCCAATTTCTTTCTTTTTCTTCCCATTGTCCTTTTTTTTTTTTGGTTTGGACTGATTGTCCTGAGGTTGTCCATCCTTGCTCTTCCATTTTTTCTATGGGTTGGGGTCGCCTTTTCCATAATTTTGTTGTGAGGGGTTTGAAAAACCAAACTGTTGTGTCTTTTGTTTAAGCTTCTGCTCGATTTTGACAACATATTGATAGGTCGCACCCAAGGACGAGATGTCCAGAACCTAATTTATGTCTGGATGTATCTATACAAACCTTCGTGGTAGTTCAACACTAGATGTCACTTAGAGTATTTGATACCCATATTGGTGTGTAAGGTATGGAATACATTGGTGAAATCTAGAATTGTTTTGGTTATATCTTCTTCTATACCATCTGATTTATTGACCAAGGGTTCATATCTTTCGGGTTTCCAACAAAGCCTCTAAAACTATCAGTTGTCCTGGTAAACCAAAAGGCAACACAAAACACATAATGCGCTGCGCAGTCTCACCCGAGATAACTTTAATGGGTGGTTGCAAGACTCAGGTGTTTACAACCTAGGATTGAGTATGAAATATGACAACTCGACCATTGAACCATTATTAGAACTGGTAAATGAAACATACTATTATTCACAATTATGCAATAACTTCAACAGTTTGTTCCCTCGGTATCGCAACAGTATTTAAACAAGAAATATAATGACTCATTAATTCATTACACACAACAAATAACTACTGAAAAGAGGATAAATATATGCATGCACTCATCACATTACACAAATATTACCATGGTTCACCCCCTCCTGGGATATGTCCACAAAGATTTGGCTCTTGGCTCTTTTATTATGATAGTTCTGCATCTACAACGTCATGCGCTTACAACTCTCCTCAGATGGGTATGATCAATATGAGGTGAACTAGATCACACCAAGATCCTCAACCTACAATCTAATCCTCAATATCTACCTTCTCTCATCTCCTCTAGCTCAACAACTTACAAAATCGTTCATATAGAAAAATGTAAACCTGATTACTAACTAAATCGGAACAACTACAAAATACGCAAACAACAACAACAACATATAATACGTCTGTATCAGTATTTATACTTATTTGTCTCTTCATCCATTACAATACATTACCAAAACCCTAACCATACTGACTTTAGGTCTTCCTCTCATGTGCGTGCTATTCTTCCTTCCAACTGTCGCTTTCCTTGTGCCCGCTTTCTTGCATGCGCGCATGTTCTGTTTCCTTCCAGCTATTGCTTCGCTCTCTGCATGCTTTATTTCCCCAAGATCATCCTTCTTTCCACTTCGTCCTGCTGCCAAAAGGACCCCAACACTGACATGTGGCTCTTCCCGAGCCACCTAATCCTTCTGAGCTTCCTCGATCTCCTTGGTGATTGTCTGGAAATTTTCCTTGATCTCTTCTTCTTGTGTCTGCGCCTTCATAGTATTCTCTTTGATTGTGTCCACTACTTGGACTGCAACTTCATCACTAATAAATCCTACACATTTTTCCTGAGTATGTGCTATCCGTGTCTTAGCTTCCTCTTCCTGTGCCAGGACTTCTGCTACCTACTCTTGCAATGGTTCCATTTGAGCCTGCCACTCTTGTTTCTAGATTTGCATAGTGATTATCTCTACCTGCAATCTCTTCATGTCCTACGTCCCTTTGACGCATTCTGTAATTGGTATTTTATTCTTATTCTGCTTGAGATCTTGGATCCTGATGTTGATCCTTTATTCTTCCATGTCCCATTTGTGGAACTTTTGATCCTCCTCCAACCTGGTCCAAAGCTACGCTGCTTTATCAAACAATTCAGTTGCTGTGCTAACCTACTACTCTATCTCCTATAGCTGCGATGTTGCTTCCTTCTTCCTTTGATCCTTGACTACTGGTGGAGTGGTTGGTATGAGCTATTATTGGAGATCTTAATATCATTCTGGTATTGATCAATTTCTTGTGCAATCCGATCAATATTTTATGTTGCTATGATTGCCTCACTCTGCGTGGCCTCTGGAATCTTCTCATAAGCTCCTGCCACTTTCTACGCCAATCCTTTTATGCACTCCCTTTCCTCCTGGGTCTTAGATTTAGCCTTCTCATATACTATTTTCAGCATGTCCCACTTCTTTTTTGCCTTCTTCAATTCAGTTAAGTCTCTTCGTGCGCAAGACTGTACCTTGAGGTTTACGCTCACTTGCAACCTGTGTAGTGCTCCTGATGGTATCCTTGTAAACACAAGTTGTATTTGGCTAAAGTCCTTCAAGGGTGTTTTCCCCACAATTTTTTCCATGTGCAACATATTAGGGTCGATGTTGAATGTTACGTGTGGCTGCAGTATTACCTGGACTAAATATCATTCTTCTTCCTGCATTCTTTCTTCTATTTGTGGTGCTGATGGTTTGATTCCCCTGTTTCTTGTTGTTGGACCTTCCACGATCTTCTTGATGAGTTATCGCATGTCTGCCAAATCCTCTTGGATCTTATCCTTGTGGCGTGCAACATGGTCGAAGTCCTCGGATAGACAATCCTGGATCATTCTGGCGATCATTTCCCCATCATCTTCCATGATCGTATATTCTTGTGGTGTTCGTTGTGCCTTTGATTTCTTGCGTGTGCCTCCTGTCTGCGTGGCTGGCCTCTTGTTTCCCCTTGTTTCCTGTGTGTTGGGATTTGTTGTTGTCTCTTGCGCGGTCTCAGCCTGTTGCTTCTACTCCTTGGCTGGCTATGTACTCTCCTTCTTCCCCTTCTGGGTCCCTTTCTTCTTTGGCCCTTCGTCTGTCTGTGTTGTCTTTCCTTGGCACGTTCTTGGTCTCTTGGGAACTTGGATTTTCGGAGGTTGTCTTTCTCCCTTCTCTGCCTCTTCTTCTGCTGTTCTTTCTGGTACTTCTTGGGTAATGGATGGAATTCTCCATTCATAGGCCCATTCATTGATGACCATGTCAATGTCTCCCTCGGTGATGCAGTAGCACATCTGTAACCACTATTTATTTGGATCCCTCCTTGCCTGTATCCACATTGCGTGTCGTGTGGCTTGAAAAGTGGTGATGTCTACATATCGCACGACAACTTCTAGTGTGATTCTCCACATTTGGGAGATGGCTTCCTGTAGGTCACATAGGTACCCTTCGAAGATGGATCTGTTCATCCTATTGTAACTAGCGCTCGCCGTCGCCTTGAGCAGTGAATACCTCTTTCCCTAGTTTGGTTGGGTCTGGTACAAAAATTTACGTACCTTGGTTCTCTCCAGCCCATAAAGGCTATGAGAGTTATTAGCCATAAGTAGTGAAACTCTGTTCCTAGATCCTGCGCATCCTTGCAGTCATCTAGGAACAATTTCAAGATGTACGATGCCCAATTCATTGAGGTGCTTTCTATGCACTGGGCTGCGACTACAACAACTCCAGCTGGGACTTCCTCCCTGCAACATTTTCTTAGTAGCTTGCAGGCTAAGACTTTCACGCCCAATTGTGTGGTTGCATCGTTGATCCTCTTGATGATGATCCCTCTTGTCCCCCTTTCAGTTCCGTACTTCTTTTTCATATATTCTACTAGCGATTTCTCCTTGGTTTTGTCATCCAAAAAAAACGCGAGATCTATTCCCTGAATTGGTAACCCAATTATGTTTGCAATAATCTCAACGACTATGGGGATGGGCTTGTTCAGCCATATATCCCCTCTATGTGTGACTCCTAGCAGTTGTTTGACGCATTTGGGTGCATGTTGACCTCTGCCAAAATGAGGTAAGTCCAATAGACCTAAAATTACTGTTTTATGTAGCCCAACTTCCCATTGGAGTGGCTGCTCAGTCGGATCGCAAACCCTATTTGTGCCTGTAGTTTGGATAAAGAACCTCTTCACAAGTTCCAGAAACTTGGCTTCGTCTGCTACATCATGGTCAGAGTATTTGAGTTTCCCGATATGACCTAGTAGCTCTGGTCCTCGTTGTACCCCTTCTGGTATGTACGGTAGAACGATTTTTGTTGTAGGTTTCTTGCAAGGTGACCTGGGTATTTGTATCTTGTCTTTCTTCACCGATGGTAGATGGCTTGAAGTTTCAGCGACTTTCGATTGTTCCTCTATATACCATTCCGGCCAAGCCGAGACATCTTTAGTCGTCTCCCCTATGGGGTGGTCTGAGATGGTCGTTTGAGACTCATCTAGATCAACTATTGCTGTCAACTTCAATGTCCTGCCATTGAATTTCAGATCTACCTCTGTATGCTCTGGTTGCATCTCCTTCAAGGTTTCTGCTTCCTAGTTTTGTGGCTCCTGCACCGCTGCTGGCGTATCTACATTCATGGCCTCTACTGTTGGCTGTTGAATTTCCTTCGGTATCAACGTGGATTGTACTGGTATCATCTCTGGGGATGGTATTTTGTCGACATTGATGATCTTCGGTTGCTTCTATTCACCTTCTTCGGTCTGTCCTCGTGACCTGGTTTGAACTCTGGTTTTTTTGGTGGTCTGACTTGCTTCTACTTGCTTAGGCGGTGCCATGGCAGTGAATGTCAAGTGTCTGCTGGATTTGAACAGTCTCTATGATCTATGTGAACTCACACTGTGCTATTTATCCTTTGTTTCTCTGTGTTTGTTCTCTTTTTGTGAATAGACTATTGGCTCCCTCGCCCTTGTGTTGTATGGATTTCCCATGAAGCTTGCCGAGGAAGATTCCTTGATTATGGGTTTAATGTACCTTGATTACTGGTTCAATGCATATTTGGTGGTTTTATACTTTCCATTAATCCTGCTGTTCCATGTTCTATTGGTGCGATTAATGTGGCATCCCATTGGTCCTTGTCGTCCTTTAATTCCGCCTAGTGCTATCCTGTCGTCTTGCTTTTGTCACCTCTACTTTTCCTGCTTGTTTCCCTTTGGATGTGACCATTGTCTTTATCCTCACCGAGTTTGTGTTTCTAATTTGCATGAACTTTATATCTCTGGCACCCTGTGCCCTCTTTAGTTTTGTTTCCTTTTTGTTCCTATTCAATTTTTTTTTTTTTTTACTACGCGGTGGATGGTTGATTGTCCTTGTACAACTTCAGTCGGCTCCCATTGATCATCCATCTGATTTTCATGCCTGATAAATATCTTAACTATACATCTCCTCCATTTGTGACAAGTTTTACTTCATATGGTCCTAACTAGTGCATTCTGAGTTTTCTCGGGTGCTGAAATGATTTGCTATCATACATCAATACTAGATCTCCTTCCTTGAACATTTTCTTCTTGATGTGTCTATCGTGCCAAGCTTTGTCTCTTTCTTTCTGAACTTGTTGGTGGAATCCTGCCAATATTCGGCCTTCCTCCATGGTCAGTAACTGATTCAGTCTCTCTTGTATTGTGCCTCGTTCTCTCATTTGTGTGATTGCTTCTATGCGCAAGCTTGGTACTAAAAACTCTAATGGAACCATTGCTTCTTGGACATAAACCAATTTAAATGGCATGTGCCCTATCAAATTTTTGCATGTAGTCTTGTATGCCCATAATACTGCTGGTACTTTGAGGTCCCAGTCATCCCTGTTGACGTTTCAAATCTTTGTCGGCGCATTCTCCAGAATTTTGTTGAAGTCTTCCACTATGCCATTTGCCTGCGGGTGATAAAATGTGCTCTTCTAGTGATGGACTTCAAATTATTCAGTGATAGCGGTGATGGTGTTGTTTATGAAGTGCATGCCTTGTTCGCTCATCAAAACTCTTGGGAACCCAAATTTAGTAATGAATTGTTCAAATAGAAAGTGCGTTGTTGTTTTTGCGCTGCAATCCTTCACTGGTGTGGCTTCCACCCATCTTGTTAGATACTCCGTCGCAGTGATAATGTAGCGAGCCCCTGTTCTTTTTTATGGTGGTTTGATTGGTCCCACAAAGTCTATTGCCCACTTGTCAAATTCATGTAATGTTACTTGTGGTTGTAATGGCATCTTGTCCCTTCTGTTGGGTTTGCCTACCCTTTGATAGACATCGCATGTTTGACAATATTCTTTTGAATCTCTGTGAATCATTGGCCACCAAAGTCCTGCACGGTAGCTTTACCTGCATAATTCCCTCCTGCTATTCCTTTGTGGGATTATGCTAAAACTCTTGGTATTTCATTCTCTAACATGTATCTTCGCAAGATGCTATCTATGCCCATTTTGTATAGGTGTCCTGCAATTAGTTGATAGTCGACAACGCAGACTACTAGGTTTTTCTTCTGTGTGGTGCTATATTCTTGCGGTGCAGTACTTGTACTCAAGTACTGAATGATATCTGTGAAGCATTCATCAAAAATATATACTGAGAATAACTGTGCATCCGAAAAGTTATCTTCTAAATTCGTAGGTTCTTCTCCATTTGTGACCCTTGATAGGTGATCAGGTCCTGCATTCAATTTTCCTGGTTTGACTATTACTTCAAAGTCAAATTATTGGACTAGCAATAACCATCGATAGATTCTCCCTCCCAACATTGGATTGTTGACTAGGTATTTCATGGTTGAGTGATCTGTGAACATCTTAAAGTGTTTTCCCAATAAGTAATCTCGAAACTTCTGAAGTGCGTAGACCATAGCTAGGCATTCACTTTCGATCATGTTATAGTTTTGTTCAGAGTATGATAACTTTCTGCTTGCGAATGATATTGGGTGATCCAGGTCTCTTGCTCCTCACTGTGCCAAGATAGCTCCAAGTGCTATTGTTGATGCATCTACATGGATGTGGAATGTCTTCTCCTAGTCTGGAAATACTAATATCAGTGCAGTAACCATCTTTTCCTTCAAGGTATCTAGACCGTGTTGACACTCTTCGTTCCATTGAAACTTCATATCCTTTCTTAACAAATTTTCCATCGATGCAGTGATCTGCGCATATCCTTTGATAAATTTCCTGTAATAAACTGTGTGCCCCAACGTCACTCTTAGATGACGGACTATTTTTGGTGGTGATAAGTTAACAATGAATACGATCTTTGCAGGATCTACTATTAAACCTTGTTTTCATACTATATGACCTAATAGTATCCCAAACGGTTTTCCAAATATACATTTCTTTATGTTTAGTGATATCTAAAACTGTCTACATCTTTCTAACATCACTTGTAAAACTTCCACATGGTTTTTCAATAAACTATAAACTGTCCAATCATCCAGGTATACTTCGATAAACTGGTGGATGAATTCCTTAAATGCAACAATGACTACTTCAGAAAAGATTGTTGGTGCATTCTTTAGTCTAGACGACATGACTGTGTATTGGTAATATCCCCATTCTATCACAAACATGGTCTTGTATCTTTCCTCCTGTGCTATCTTAATCTAATGATAGCCTGAGAATCCATTAGTGAATGAGCAAGCTTCATGTCCTCCTACGTTCTCTAACACTTCACCCTTGAAAGGTGTAGGGAATGGGTCATGTAGGCATGCATCGTTCAACTTCCTCAAGTCGACACATATCCCGATCCCTCCTTGCTTCTTTTCTTGAACTACCATCAGACTTATCAATTTTGACTCCTCAACCAGTTCTATGATGTCAGCTTCAAGCATCCTGTCAATCTCAACTTTGAATATCTGTTTATATATTGGGTTCAATCTGTAGGGTTGTTGTCTAATAGGTCTCTCTTCAGGTCTGAGTGGTATCTTCATCTCTCCTAATTATCCTTCTATACCCTTCATCTCTGTAAAGGTTGTGGGAAGCAAGTCATTGTATTCACGCAACAAATCTGTGATGCTTTCTACTGTTTGCTCATCCCAGTAGTCTCCAATGTTGGCCATTTTGGGATGCTCGACTATCACAATGTTAACTTTCTTTATTTTGATCGGTGCATAAATGAATTCTAATTCTCTGGGTGGGCCTTCCACATCTCTTTCATCTTCTGCTTGTTAAATTTGAATATTGTGCAGATCATCTTCATCCGGTGCTTCCTCTTTCACATGATAACATGATAGTAGTTCCTTAACTATCTGTTTATTCCATTGTTCCTCTTCTGTGATAACTTCTATATCTAGTTCTTTGATAAATATTACTCTTATCTATTTTAGAGCTACATCTATGTTGGGGTTTTCATGTTCGAATGAAAATGTGACGGTAAAATTATGTTGCAATTCCATCCATGTCGCAGTTCCTTTGTGAAACTCCTGGTTTGTATACCAGTTCGATGGTATGCCCTCTAGAGTGTGTATGAAGTGACGAGGCCATTCCTCTGGGGGTGTCATTTTCCATAGCGTTCTACATGCCTCCACATGTTTTGCTGGTGCCTCGTGTCTGTCATACTTCTGCTATTTGTTGTTTTTTTGTTCTATGCCAAACCTTATGTGCAATAGCCTCTTACATTGGTACCAATCTGTGATGGTCTCCTTGTGCGCACCCTACCATCTTGCAGGTGTGGCCTTGAGTGCTAAATCAAATGCTAACAGTCTCTGGTTCTCTAACATTGGATCTTCATACTGTGCCAAGAATGTTTCCAAATCGTTTATTCCATGGAAACTAGGTGGTTCTCTGATTTTTGTGCCTACCCATCTTACTGCGCGGTCTATTCTTGCACATCTTCTTGTGGATACTTCATGTAGCCTTTGCTGCTAGTTTTCTAAACCAGTGTCTAAGTTTTTTGCACATGAAGTAATGCTCCTCTAAATGAGTACCCCATCTGCAGTTGGGTTTACATAATCCTCATCGTGCATAGTTTTTCTGTATAACTGGTCGATTTCCTCTAGGTCTAATAAAGTAGGTTCTACAAACTTCTCCCCTTCGGATGGGTCTAATGGCGCGATGACCCTGTATTCCCCTGACTCAAATGTCATTTTATTGGTCTTCAATTTGATTATGGCCTGGTTGTCAAACGCCCAATCCAGACCAAGAAACGTTGGGTAAGGTGTTGTGCCATCTACTATTTCAATGACTTCGAAATATGCTTTAGTGCACACTCCATCTAGGTCGACTGCCACTCCTTTCATTCTACCTATTGGTAAGACTTTATGTTGGTTTTCCAATTTTAATTGAACAGGTGAGTATCCTAATGCGGTCTCTCCCATGCACTACCATGTCTTCTTTGGTAATATATTAACTTCAGATCCTAGATCTAGTACAATGTCTCCCATATTGAAATCCCCAATATTAGCATTCAGTATAAACTCCCTACTTGTTCTTCTTCTCATGTGCAGGTGATTGAATGTATTTGGTTCTAGATTTCCTTTCGTCTTAATGCTACATTTTTCCAGTATGTTTTGCAATATTTTCACAGATGATGGATCACTTAATACCTTACACATGATTGTAGAAAGCATTTGATTGTACTTACTTTTCCTGTGGGTTGCATCTCGTTGGTATGATCCAATGATGGCGACATCTCGTATTCTGGTGCTTCCTTGTTGTGCTGTGCAGTTTAAGTAAACACTATGTATTCCTTATGAAATTCTTGTCTAGCTTATTTAAAGATATCCTTTTCCTTCTGCGTGTCGAATTGCTTCCTTGGTTCAGTGTTCTTCTTTACCCATTGATTCTGCACTGGTTCTTGTCGAACTGATTCATTTCCTATTTTAGCTCCTCCACGAGTAACGATATTGATGTTCCTTCCTTCATCCCTTGCTTCGGCTGAGATCCACTGAACGTTCTGGTTCCTGTTTTCCTGGATCTTTACTAGTAGTGTTGGACATTCTTCTGTATCATGATCTAATGCACGACAATACATACAAGTTGTTGGTGGAAGCGGACATTCCCTTTCATAATGTCCCAGTTTTTGACAATTTTGACATGTGACTGGTCCTCTAACTCGTCTAAAATCTCCTCTGTCTCTTCCTCCTCCTCTATAGTCTGATCGATCTCCTCGCGACGCGTTATATTGAGGTGCCTGATTATACTATGTGGTATTGTATTGAGGCTATGCTGTATTGTACTGCAACTGTGCATTATTGTACGGTGTTTGTGCAGTATTATACTACTATTGTGCAATGTTGTATGGAGATGGGACTTGATTAAATTGTGGCGTTTCTTTCCCAGTCATCATTTCTACCTGTACTCTATATCCATCTGGTGTCCTTTCTCGCATCAGCTCCACAGTTCTATAATCTTTGTCGCCGTGGCCCACTGACTTGAAAAAGGTGAAATATGAGCTCTTTGGGACTGTCTGGTATTCCTACATCATCGTGCAGTGATAAGGGTCATGATCCAGTTTCTTGCAGATTTTGCACCATAGTCCTCCTGGTGGTAACAAATTTGGCATTCCTGTTGCCATATACTGTGCGAACATTGGACATTAGTTCTTGTGGTGTCCTTTTTTCCTACATGTGGTACACCAAACGAATTCTCGTTTGTCCTTGTTCTTATTCTAGTTCAGATGAAGCGTTAGATTCTTCAAATACTCTTTCAATGTCTCAATAGCTGGGTCTGTCTACTGGTATTGGTTTTCTTCCAGTCGCAATGTTGCCTGCAGATCCTCTGCTTGCATCTGAAATTTCTGTTGTTGTAAAGGGTATTTTAAGTGTGGGAGTACTGATTTGACAAATAGGTGTCGATTTTTCATCTCGGTCATGAGATATTTTAGCTTTCCCTTCAATCTCTTGAATCTCTGATCAATATCCCATACAAAATATCCTGGTTTTTGTCTTATTTCTATCATCTCGTTCATGTACTAATCCTCTGAGCTTGGATTCTAGAACTCATTTATATGTAAATTCTTAATGTCTTCCAGTGTCCTTGTCATCCCAGGGGCACTACTTGTGTCTAGACTCATGTACCAGTCTAGTGCGTGGTCTCTTAGTGTAATATCTAGCTACACAAGTTTAGTATCTTGATCAGTGATTTGTTTTTCTTCCCAGATATTTTCACAAATGAACAAATATTTCTCAGGGTCTTCTACTACTTCTTGTTGGCCCTTGACAAAGTTTTACGAGATCCTTGGTCAAGTTTGACCTATTTTGGGACTTCGATAGCCTGTCGAAGGAGGAGAGAAAGATGAAGCAGAGATCACAGGATCTCGGCCCCTTTTTGGGTCCTTTTTGGGATTTGGGATTATGTAACGGGTATGGGATGTCAGCCCATGGGTTTACCCATGTTTAGGCCTATTTTGTAAAGTATAAATAGATTTCTAGGCAATGTAAGAAAAGGAGCAATTACGAATGGATAAGTGCTAGATCTATGTGATTGAAGGATTGTAAGTGCTATGTGCATACTGTGTGAGACTTGCAGAGCTAAGTGAAATTCATTGTAAGAGGATGTGGAAGGCTGCGTGATTAGATCTACTTGGGGAAGGAGGATCTAGCAAGCTGCGCAGATCTCCTGTCCTATGCGGAGTAGGGTTTTGAGTCTCTGTGCATGTAACCTATTAAAGAAGATAATAAAGAAGAAGAGTTGGTGGACGTAGCCCCAGGGTGGGGGTGAACCATGTATATGTTGTGTTGCTCTTCTTTGTGCAATGTGTTGATGTGTTTATGTCTTTACTTGCTAAGTGCTTCAATATAGATAGATAGATCTGTTTATGCTTTGTGTTAATGATGTATATGGATGTTATATCCGACTTATATGAATGTGATTAGTGCTTGAACCTGCTAGATCTGATCTGTTTTGTCATGATAAGTGTTGCAAGATGCCAGATCTAGTTGACCACTACATTGTATTGTGATTAGGGTTTAACTGCGTTGTAACTAAGAACTGAATATTGATCAATATAACTTCTAAGTGCTCTGTTAAGTGTTAGAATTGGATATCTGTGTCCTAGCTAAGGTTTTAGACATCTGAGTCCTGCAACCACCCCTTCCTCTACCTCAAGTGAGACTTCATCTACTTCTCAGGTGTTGCTGAAAGGGTCGATAGTTAGGGTTTTGTTGGTGAGTTGTTGTAGCGTTGAACCCTAGGTCTGCACCTGTGCCAACACTTCTCCTCGAAATTTTGGTAATCCGATGGTGGGATTGTGTCCTTCCATCTTGAATGTTGAACTACTACCTCTGCGCGATGTATACAACTGACTAGTGCTACCTGAACTAGCTCCTCCAGTTGTTGTTCCTTGTGTAGATGTACTTCCTGCTATCTCACTTCTTATGAACTTCGGTTGTCTAAACGATGGTGTTCTCTTTGGTGTATTAGTCTCACATGGGTTTATGGGTTCCACACCGACATTAATATGGATAGGATGGCCGCCTTCTCCTCCTGCTCTTGGACCTTTGTTCTTCCTCTCATATGTTGCATGTAAGATTTCCTCAATCTTCTCCACAACCCAAAGATCCTCTACCTCTTCCTCATCACCCACCAAGCCTTCCCTCGCTGCTATTGCTCTCTTCTTGGTATTCACCTTGTATTGGTAGGGTACTCCGCTAGGAATCTTTCCTACTGACACCAAGATCCACTTGATCTAGTCATCGTCCATCATGATTAGGTCTAAGGGTTCCCCCTTCTTTCCCTTATCCTTTCTTCCTTCCATTTCTCCTCTTTCTGTCAGTGCTTCCCCCCTTCCCCCATGCATGCAGGGAAGTTTAGTTGTCCGATTCCATTGTCATTAATTTTTTTTTATATAGCAATATCTTAATAGAAGTATATAGTGATCCAATGTACCTTCCTCGAGGTCTGCATATAAATTCTTGCTACGCTGCACTGTATGACTTTGCTATGTCAACTACAAACTCTGTTATAAACCTTGCCACAATACTGTCAAGCCAAAAGTCTACTGCGCAGGTGAATTTGTTGCTCACCTGTTGTAATTTCTCAAGCTGTACCGAGGTACAATATAACTATCAGATCCGGTTCGTCGCACGGTTATCCTTCAAACTTAGTATCCACTCCTGCAGTAGATGCGGAAAATCACAGAGAAAGACTTCATGCAAATCAATAAACACATATTTCTCAAGATATTTGTGAGGTGTTATTCTAGGGTTTCTATTGTCTTTCTGTGCAAACTCTATCTCTTTTGTTCTCAACCATCTTTTGATCTCTAATTTTGTGTGATTCCATGGTCTCAACATTCCCTTATAATGGTTGATTGGTTTCTACCCTAACCTTTTCTTAATCTGCCTCCGACAAATGTTCAACTTATCTTATCTACTCAATCCTCTCTTGTTCCTACCAATGGAAACAAAACCATTTGTTGGTTATATATTCTTTTATACCATCCGAGTTATTGACCCAGGTTTCATATCTTTTGGGTTTCCAACAAAGCCTCTAAAACTATCGGCCCTCCTGGTAAACCAGAACGCAACACAACACATAGAATGCACTGCACAGTCTCACCCGAGATAGATTTAATGGGTGGTTGCAAGAATCAGGTGTTTACAGCCTAGGATTGAGTATGAAATATGAGAACTCGACCATTGAACCATTATTACAACTGGTAAATGAAACATACTAATATTCACGATTATGCAGTAACTTCAGTAGTTTGTTCCCTCAGTATCGCAACAATATTTAAACAAGAAATATAATGAATCATTCATTCATTACACACAACAAATAAATATTGAAAAGAGGATAAATATATGCATGCACTCATCACATTACATAGATATTACCATGGTTCACCCCCTCTTGGGCTACGTCCACAAAGATTTGACTCTTGGCTCTTTTATTATGATAGTTATACATCTACAACGCCATGCGCTTACAACTCTTCTTAGATGGGTACGATCTATATGAGGCGAACTAGATCGCACTAGGCTCCACAGCCTACAATCTAATCCTCAAGATCTACCTTCTCTCGTCTCCTCTAGCTCAGAAACTTACAAAACAATTCATATAGCAAAATGTAAACCTGATTACTAACTAAATCGGAACAACTACAAAATCCGCGAACAACAACAACAACCTATAATACCTCTGTATCGGTATTTATACATATTTGGCTCTTCATCCATTACAATACATTACCAAAACCCTAAGCCTACTAACATTAGGTCTTCCTCTCATGTGCATGATGTTCTTCCTTCCAGCTGTCGCTTTCCTTGTGCCTGCTTTCTTGCATGAGTGTGTGTTGTGTTTCCTTCCAGCTGTTGCTTCGCTCTCTGCATGCTTTCTTTCCCCACGATCATCCTTCTTTCCACTTTGGCCTGCTACCAACACATTGTTTGGTCCCTTTCCTACCGTATTGTGGTCCATCTTATATATAAGTCGTCATAACTTCCAACGGGGTAATATTGTTCCTTAATGGAATTCATGAAGGAATCCCAAGTGGGTGCAACTACAAATAATGTAGATCCCTTTATTTCATTTTTCTCAAATAAAGTCTCCCACCAATTTTTGACATGGGGGATGACCTTAAGGAGTGAAAATGTAATATTTTCTCTATCATAAAAGTTGTGGATAGAAAAATATCTTTCTAGAAAGTTAAACCATTTTTCTACAACATCTGCATCTATTTGACCTTCAAATATAGGAATATCAAAATTGATCTGTACCTTGAAGGGGGTGGTGCCTCCGCTTGAGGAATATGTGTCTCCTATTGGTAGTCGTTGAAGGATTTGTGAAAAATTATCCATCATATCGTTCCTTTGTTGCGAGAGGGATTCCTTGAGCAAAAAATTTAATGGATCTTCTGCCCCATCGTCTCTCTTTTCTTCCCCCATGGGAAATCATCAGGTTTGGAAAGGCCTATCTTGAAAACACTCAATTGGTTTGAGTCCCAACTGCTTATACCTTGACCTCGTTAGGGACATGCACAAAGAAACAAATGAAGAGAAGACCTCTCTGGTACCCCTGATCTAGATTTATGAGCGAAACAAAATGAAACAAAGATCTATAATATTAACACATATATGCATAGAAAAATAAAAACGATATAGTGGAACTTAAATTCTATTAAATAAAGAAATCTACTGAAACTGTAAAATGCAGAATGAAAATAATCTTGCTCGAATGGTGGTAGCTAATCTCTAAGAAGAGATGTGGCGACTACACACATTCATCTGAGCACATTACAATGAGGCCTTCAGACATTTTTATCATCCATAAGTAATAAAAAAAACCATATACATCCAAAAACCTAACCCTAGGAGATGAAGCACCAAAATTCATGTGGGCCCCGATGGTGTAAGTTGGTACATCAACTTCCTGAGGTCGTAAATTTTGCATATGATCTATGTTTTAAGCATTGTATACCTCTTCAGAAAGGTATATATGACAAGTACATATTCCAAATGGGGCTATGGAATGTTGTTGACAACCCCTTCCCCCCTCCTCCCCCCCCCCTCCAAAATTCCAAAAAAATGTTGTTTAGGGCCTCAAAATGGCCCTGGAAGTTTGGGACTAAAAAAAATGAAAACAAAACTACCAAAATTGAAACTATAATTGACAAGATGAAAGTTGTAGGTGAACCAGTTGGAAGAGGAGGGTGGCTATTGATATCCACCTGGATCACACGAGGAGAAAATGCATAGGAGACTGTTAAGAAACAATAACAATGTTCAGGAATCCCCACAAGATGTGGCCAGAATATAGACAAAGAGCGGAAATTGAGGCTCGATCTTCAAGTCATGCTAGGGCTAAAGGATGCTCCTAGGCCTACGAAAAAATGCAACATGGAAACCAAATGTAAATATGGGTGCTAACTAGGGTGTCCATGAAGGGTAGACACTACTCAACTGGAAACAATGTGCAAAAGGAGTGGATAATGTTGCAACCATTCATGATCGAACCTAAGACATAGTGTCAACATAATTGACTGTTAATAATGAAAAATGGGAAATGCATGGAAAAAACTATCCCTATATGCCAATTTTGGAACACGTACCTCAAGTTCGGTGGATGTCACCGTATTTGTAAAAACAAAGTCCCTAGAATCCTGTCAACACATGTAAACTAGATTCTAAGGTCAAAACGCATAGTGAAATCTCAAAGAAGAAAATATTTTTGGATTTTTTGGGTAAAATATATGCAAAAAAAAACACTCACACCACACACCTATGTACAAGGAACTACGCATATTTATGCTTTATGCCAATAATTTCCAATTGTGAGGCTCAGACCAAAGATATTTTTCAAAATCAATGAACTCATGAGCCAATGTTGGCATCATATGGTTTACCTTGTCGGGGCCATGCCACATAGAAATGAATTTCTATGACCAAATATACTCATCATGATTTTTTTTGTGAGCTATGGAAGCTCCTTCATGGGGTCCATCAATACATGAAGGAATTACAAAACATGAATATTCAAAAGAAGGGGAAGGAGAGTATTCAATGGATGGTTCTTAAAAAGATATCCGAGGCAAAAAAGGGTTAAGACTAGGAGGGCTACTATATTCCCCAAAAAAATTCCCCTAGTCTTCAATCGAGACTCATCATGTTAACTCTCATTGGTTCTGAATCATGGAAATATTATCAATGAATCACCTCATCTTTTGGATGATCTAAAGAAGCCATGATATCTAGGATGGCCTCTTCGGAAGGAAACTTAGTATCTAGGAAATCATGTGAACATGAAGATTCAAAAACCCGTACGGGTGGAGTAGTTTGATCACACTCCATACGAATATTGAGTTGCTAACTGGTATCAATAGATGCTTATGGGATTTCTAGATTGACAATATAGACCGTGGTGAGAAGCAGGGAAGCTCCATATGAGTCAACATCCTCTAGATAAGGTACCACCTAAGGATCAACTCACTCAAGGGATCCACTAGTAGATGAGGAAATCATGTTAATAGGATAATTTTTTGCAGTGGGAGAGGGTGGGGGAAGGGGAAATATTCCCATCAACAAAGGATCTTTGAAAATCCCTGCATCGACCTTCATATAAGAATGTGTGGTATCACCGACAAAGGGTATATTAGACCCCATATTGGATCCAATGTATGGCGTAAAATCGCATTGATCAATCATAATTATTTCAAGTTGATGATGGAAGTTTAGGACCCTGAAGATTGATGAGACAACTGCAGTCATTTCATAGAGACAATTACACTCGAGTAACAACTTGTACTCAAGAGGTGTGTCGACAACCTCCACATCAACATAGACAGTCTTACCACCTAACTTGATGGGTAAGGAAATGATTATTCCATGGGGTTGGAACATGTGTCCGTCAAATTACTTCAATAGTGTTGTAGATGTGTTGATATTAGGAGATACAAGAGCCTTCCAACAAGAAATAAACATGATGCAAGTCGAGGTTCCTTCATCCACCAATTTTTGGTAGATTTTTTCCCTAGCGATCACACTATGATATAAAAGAATACCTGATGGGAGAGCCTATGAATAAATTGAGAAGAATCAAAGCTCATCATACTCAACTCTGAGGGATAAACCCCACCTATGGTTGACAACAATGATTTCCACTACGTGGGGAAACTTTGGAGGACTTCAAGCACATATTATGTAGTTGTGGGTGACATATTTTGTAGTTGTGAGTGACATATTTTGTAGTTGTGGGTGACATATTTTGTAGTTGTGGGTGACCTGTGTGTTGGGATTATGCATCGTACATAGAAGAATTCCCTTCGGTGGGTGGAGCAGTGTGTCAAAAAATGGATTCTCAACATGAATAGGACCACTAGGTTGGGAAGGAAATGCTCCTTCTGGTGTATCATGAGAAGTCTCGGTAATGTCATAATTCTCAGCTCATGTTTGCAAATGACCATTTCATCACACATGAAAATGGAAGCATTCAAGGAAGACCCCTCGTGATGAGGGGTACCTGCCATACCCCCTTGCGGAGGGGCATGATTTGTGGCAACAATATTTTGAGGTTGAGGGGGGAAAGGATGGCTTGAGAAAATAGGTTGTTGGGGGGGCCATTTTTGTGCCAAAAATCTATGGACTTCATCCTTCCTAGGGCACTGATGAGGAGGATGGTCTTCCTTGCAAATTGTGCAAGGGAAACGACTCTTCCCATTTTCCTTAGTGCCTCCCTCTTGGGTGTTTTGGATAGAGGAAATCCCTTTATCGTTCTTGGAATTATTTTTCTTGATCCTCTTTTTCTTTCCTCCAAGTTGTTGAGGATTCTTCGGTTGCATGGATTGCGCCAAATTGACCTAGGAGGTGTGAGTAGGGACTGCAACAGTTTGAGAACTAGTACCAAAAGATGACAGGTGTGACTTAATAGAAATTTGACCCATATGATCAACTAACTGGTTAATAAAGTCATGTGAAACAAAACCAGCCACACCATTGACATGCGGTCCTAGGTTTGGCTTCCTTGGATCTATCGATAGCGTAGAAGAATTTGGGATAATTTCATAAAGTTTACTCAACTGAGAATAGATAAAGTCAAATTTTTGGACACACAAAATGATATGCTCCTCGGTGGCCACCCCGAGCATAGTTACATCTATGGAAATAGGTGGTAGTAATAACTTTGTGAACCACTCCATAACGAGTTTGTATGGAATATGAGTTTGAAACATCCTACGTCTTTGTCACCACTCATGTATATGATTAGAAATATGTGTACCATTATCTTGGCACAGTGAAGTCAATATATTAGTTCTTATCTCATACTGAATGGGAAATTGGTAATGCATTAGGAATGCCATTTCCATGTCATTGAATATTTTAAAGGAAATTCTTTTTAATTCAATATACCATTTAGTGGTAGCTCCAGTTAGGGATATATGGAAAATATGCAACCTCAAACTATCATCCATCAATGAGTTGGATGATCACCATAAGTGGTATTTCATGATGCATGTAGAGGGGTCCTCTCCTGGTTTTCCATCGAATTTCAGAATATTGGATGGCAACGTGGAAGGCATTGTCGACCATGTTGGGTCATTTGTTAACTATGAAAAATCCAATAAATCTAGAGTTGCAAGGAAGAGAAATGGTTCAAATGAATATTGGGAGAGAGGTGAAGTATCTGTTGTCCTAGATGGAACTTTCAGTCTCCCTATAATTGTACTACTGGAAGGTTTAGGGTTTTGTAACTGTAGTGTACCCTTTTCACTACCGAGGCTTTCAAACCTCTCCTAACCAATATGTACACGGACTTTTACATAACTCATACTGGAATTATATAACCACATGCATTCAAGCAAAATAATACATTTAACTCGGAGTAAACATATGAATTACTACTATATTCAACAATCATTTAGCCTTATCATTTAATTCATATACACAGCAGAAAACATGATACATAAACAACTCAGTCATGCAAAACATGATCAAAGCATAATTCAGATACTTATCTTTTAACAACTGTAGAAATCACCAACCAAGTGCAGGCCTTCCATGAACCTCCTAGCCTTAGACCACACTGTTCATCATCTCAACAGTGGGTCACCCTCGAGCTATGACCGAGCTCCACCCCAAGGCAAGGAATCCTAGGCTAGGCTGAGGTTACAGAGAAGACACCGCAGAAATATCTGGAAGGATTCTTCCCAAAGATGCCATCTTATGCCCACTACTACCAGACCCTCATTCCCCACATGCCTGTTCTGACCGGGAGTATACACCTTCACACGCACAGTCCATCGGTGCTAACCTCCCCCTCTGGGTCTCGACAACAGGCCGGATCAGGAAGTCTCAGAGCCCGTAGCTGGTGTTGGACACTCTCTGGAAGAAAACACTTCCCAACAAACTCTTTCACCTGGAAAGAGTTTCTCGCAGGCCTGACAACCTGCTTCTTCCAACATCAACCACCTCCCTCACCTGGAGAGAAGTCATACACAAGCTCAACATAGGCTTACTCTGGCCAGGATGCCAAGCATAGACAAGCACTGTGTGCCACAACAAACACAGGGAAAACAAACACAAGCTTCCCAAGAACTGGTTCAACAATCACAGGATGATCTCACGGTCCTGATTTCGGAACAGGGACTCCACGCACAGGCTAGCTCAGCTTCCCCAAATAAAAAATATCCTTCCACTCAAATTCAACATAGGCTTCCCATTCAGGGAATGCGTACACGGGTTTTCTCAGAGACAGAAACAGACTCCACAACTCTGGACAGGGGTGTACATGGATTCTTCAGGACAAACACAGGCTTTCTTTTCTGTATCAGAATTACACGAGGGTCCCTTACAGACTGGCTTCCCTTGATCACCCTCCGGACAGTCGGATCCAATGGATGAGAGCCCCCCCTCACGAATTACTTCGTTTGTTTTATTTTCATGCACCAGGGTTGACACTTGTCACCCTGGAAATTGCATGCGTTCCATCCACATGCCTTCCTCCCACCACTTGGGAAATCACATGTCCTTCCAAAAGGACTTAGGATAAAAACATATGATGCTCATATCTTTTGGAATAATATTAAAATATTTTTCCCAGGCTTAAGCCCCCCTAAGCTTAGCCCCTAGGCTCAACACTTAGCCCCTTTCCCACCTTCCAGCCCCTAGTTCCTTGCCCACTCTGTGGACGCTCAATCCCCCTTCACTCATTCATCGTGGTCGGTCTGCACCTGGTGGTGTTTATATTTTATTAAATATTTTGCATACATACAAGTACAACAACAGGCTCCTGGCCTTCAAACACTTAGGATTCCTGGCCTAACAACCACATAAGCCTTCCAACTTATAGGAACTCGGCTCACCAGCCTATAACACATATGTACAATTCATTTCATACATCAGGTTTATAAAGGGCTCAGCCTTGGGGACATTATAGTAACACACCCACTACGGGAATTAAGATTTTTTGACTTTTTCTCCTCTTCTTCGAGGGACAGAGTTCCTGAATTCCTACGAGGTTCTAGCATAGGCTAGGTCTTCCAATCGGGACATTTACCACACCAATTCACTGGTTCTTTCATTGAAGATCCATTCTGTACAACTCACGCACCAAGCGTAGGGTTTACTCCTATGTGTCCATCGGTTGTGACCCTAAGCTAAGACAAGAGGCACCTTTCGCATTTCAGGACTTTGGAAACCAGGAGTTTGAAATGCAAGGGAGTCGAGTTCTTCGACTCTTCAAACCCAGAAACCTGAAATCCTATTCACACCAAGTCTCTTCGGTATTTCACCTACCGGGACTTCGTGTATCGGGATTTAGCGATGTATGAAGATGAGGGTTCATACCCTTCAGTTTCCTAGGTGTCGCAACATCGAAACCCATATATCTACTAAGCTCATTTCGGGGTTTCGCAAGTCGAGATTTCGCGATATGAGAAGACAAGGAAACTAACCCTTGGGAGTCCCAGGTGCCGAAATGCCAAAACATTAAAATATACTCACACTCTATCATTTCAGGGTTTCTCACATCGGGATTTTGCAATATGCGAAGACAAGAGGTCTTGTACTTGATTTTCCAGGAGCCGAAACTCCGAAACGTCGATATATATATATATATATATCACTCTAAGTTCATTTCAGGGTTTCGCATTTGGCAAGTACAAGGAAACTTACCCTTGGGTTTCCTGGGAGCCGAAACTATGAAACACCAAAACTTATGCACGCTAGACTATTTCGGGGTTCCACATATTGGGATTTCGCATATGACAAGTACAAGGAAACTTACCCTTGGGTTTCATGATTGTTGAAACACTGAAACACCAAAACTTATCCACGCTAAACTATTTCGGGGTTCCATATATTGGGATTTCGTGTCTGGCAAGTACAAGGAAACTTACCCTTGGGTTTCTTGGGAGCCAAAACTCTGAAACACCAAAAATTATCCATGCTAGACTATTTTGGGGTTCCACATATCACGATTTTGCGTCTGGCAAGTACAAGGAAACTTACCCTTGGGTTTCTCGATTGCTGAAACACCGAAACACCAAAACTTATCCACGCTAAACTATTTCGAGGTTCCATATATCAGGATTTCATGTCTAGCGAGTACAAGGAAACTTGCCCTTGGGTTTCCCGGTTGCCGAAACATCGAAACACCAAAACTTATCCACGCTAAATTATTTCGGGGTTCCACATATCGGGATTTTACGTTTGGCGAGTACAAGGAAACTTACCCTTGGGTTTCCCGGTTGCTGAAACACCGAAACACCAAAACTTATCCACGCTAGACTATTTCGGGGTTCCAGATATCGGGATTTCGCATTTGGCGAGTACAAGGAAACTTACCCTTGGGTTTCCCGGTTGCTGAAACACCGAAACACCAACATCTGAGGGAACCATTCTTTCTGGTGCAAGGTTTCCAAACTTATGCCATAAAATCCTTCAACGGATTCTTGGGTAATTATCACCAGGCTCGGTGACCTGACTGAAAGGTCTTCTTAGATTATTGAGCTATGAACTCTATGACAGGGGTGAGGTAAGCTTAAATATTTACTTAAAAATGGCAGTCCCTTCCAGAAACTCACTCTGGCTCTGGAATATGATGGAGCTTCCCGGAAGGAGGTGCCTTCGGGAAAACAAACCAAGGCATATCATGGGTCGTGTACATGGGACAACTCTCCATGGAACGAGCTCGAATTTGAACTTATACATTCTATACGTAAACCGATTATAGTCATATAAGTATAATCACGCATTCATTGTTGGTGATTGAAACACCAGGCAAACACTTCTATACAGAAATCAATCATTTATAAGTGTACAAACATGAGCATGCATCCATTATATTTAATTCAAGATGCGATATGTAAACACTTATCAGAAAGAACACCAAGTATGGAAAGACTACTGAGAGGGGTGCTCGTTTCCACCCAATCGTAGGCTCAATGACTCCCAACGGATTTACCACTAGCCACCCCCGAGGTAGACCACGAGGCTTTGAGACTCAATCTCCTACTTCCTGCTCGTCGGAAGTCAAGGACAAAGGTTACTCTCCTTCTCCTCTGCTCAAGACTTGTTGTATTTTCTGGAGTTCCTATGGTTCTCCTTCTGCGATTCCTATCGCGCGCTCTCCCTCTCCCCACACTTCCTTTCTTGCTTTGTCCTGCAAGGTCGCATGTGGCACGAATTCCCCCACAGTGGTCAGGTCTGAGGGCTTCTACAGATGGGCGATTCACCCCCATCCCCTCATTAACTCATGAGGAGCCTCCCCACCTACCATCTTGGTGAATAATTCACTCCAGGGCCAGAGAGCAGCTTTGGTCTTTGAGCCAGTAAAGACCAATACGGTATTGGTTCGGTGGAAGTTAACTTCACCACTCTAGGTGCCTTCCACCACCTTTCATCAACCATCGTGATCTCTTTTTCAGCACATCCCCCTCTTAGCATTCATGCAACATATATTCACACATCATTTACATTCATCGACCCTTTATACAAGGTCCGTCAAATCACACATTCACATCTTAGAGTTTGCCATAATTCTTGGACGATATAGTTATTTTTATAGACTGGGGGAAACAGGGTGTTACAATTCCCTCCCCCTTAAAGGAACATCATCCTCGATGTTCTATCTATCAATAGAACCTGTAAGTATAGAAGTAAACAAAATCGGATATGCCCGTTTCATAGCATTTTCCATTTCCCATGTAGCCTCATCTGGGCCAAAATGTTTCCACTGCACCTTGACCTATGCAATGGTTCGGTTCTTGAGTGGGGTTTCCTTTCTATTCAGTATGCATTGAGGTTCTGGTAGTAATTCTCCCTCCGGTTCCACCTAGATCATAGGCCAGTCAATTATATGATTAGAATCATGTACATATTTCTTTAATAATGAAACATGGAAAACATTATGTGCTTTTACTGTGGGAGGAAGTGCTAGCCTATAGGCTACAGGTCCCACTCTATATAGAACTTCAAAGGGTCCACAATATTGAGGTGCCAAATTGGCACATGCTCCCATCTTCAAGGAACTCTTCCTGGGCCTAACTCTGAGGTATACGTGGTCTCCCGCCTCGAATTCTCTTGGAGTTCTCTTTTGGTCGACGTAACTTTTATGTCGGTTCTGAGCGACCTTTAGATTTTGTTTTATCTGAATCACTTGTTTTTCCATTTATTTCAACATGTCGGTTCCAATAGTAACTCTGTTTATGGGATTACTCCAACTAACTGGAGTATTGCACAACCTATCGTAGAGGACTTTGAAAGGGCTCGTCTTCAGGGATTCCTGGTAGCCATTGTTGTAAGAGAATTCCACCAATGGCAGGAAATATTCCCACTTGTTGGGTTGATGCATTACATGCATCCTGAGCATGTCTTCTAATATTTGGTTCACCCTTTTCGTCTGTCCATCGGTTTGACGGTGATAGGCTGTGCTAAATAGTAACTTGGTCTCCAAATCAGCCATCAGTGATTTCCAAAAGTTGGAAGTAAATTTCGTGTCTCTGTCAGACACGATCTCTTTCGGCATACCATGCAGTATGAATATCTCCTTCATGAATACGTTGGCAATGTCTATTGCCTTACAGGTCGACTTGATGGGGATAAAATGAGCGTACTTTCTCAATTTATCCACCGCGAACATGATGGCGTCATTCTGTTTGGTCGAGGTTGGTAATCCGGTGATGAAATCTATGGAGATGGTTTCCCATTTCCATTCCGGGATTGGTAGAGGTTGTAATAATCCTGTTGGGTGTCGGTGTTCTTATTTAACCTGTTCTCATTCTATGCATTTGGATAAGTACTCAGCTATGTCTTTCTTCAATCCAGGCCAATAGAATTGTTTCCTGGTGGACGTGATCATCTTCTGGTATCCTGGATGACCAATATAGGGTATTTTGTGCAGTTCATCCATTATGAACCCCTTCAAGTTGTCACAATATCGGATATACAATCTGTTTCTGTAAGTGAGCAGACCTCCTTCCATCATCTGGTAGCCTCCATACTTTATCCCTGTGGGTTCTTGCTGCAGGTACGAGGTCATGGTCTGGAAGAATGTGTCTATCTCTTGTGCATTTCTAACCCTTTCCTTGACATCCGTCTCGCAGGTGCTTACCGCTGCCAGGTGAATTGTTTTCATGCTTCTACTAAGGGCATCAACCACCCTATTTTCCTTTCCCTTAATATGTTTGTGATGCAGGAACATCGTTAGCAACAAGCGAGTGCAACTATCGCCAACGCATTTTTGGCACATGTTCAAAGGTGTTTAAATTGTTTTGAAGTTGGATGTGCCAAACATAAATGAAGTAGTTAGTAAAGGGCATACTTGTGATTGTAATCAGACCTTGAGCGTCCCACTCTCGTCAGAAGGATTAAGAGGCATTTATGCTAGTAAATGTAAGTAGGTAGAATTAAATTCTAGATTAGACAGTTTTAGGAGTGGAGGGAAAACCGACTATAGACACCCTCATATTGCATCATTTGTATTATTAGAAACAATTATCAATCGAATAGAGCACAGGAGAGCAGAAGCAGAGAGTTGTGTAAAGTAAAAACCCATGTACAAAAGTTTTGGATTAATACAAAGATCTTTAGTTCAGACTCATGGTGTTCAATCGCTTTCTATGTTTGTACATGTTGATTGATATATGCTTGTTACTCTCTGTTATGCATTTGCTTTGATGCGTGAATGTATGATTTCATATGTAATGTCTAAAATATGAAGAGAGGGAGAGTAAGGAATGAGTTTCAATTGTTTCTCTGTCTGAGCAAGAGTTTTCCTACAAGGAGTGCAGCGAAATTGTCCACAAGGTGTGCATTGACAGAAATAAGAGTTTGTCTTTGAAAGCTCAGGAGGGATAACATTGTTCTCATTCTTGCAGAAGTGAAAATTAAGCACAGGAGCTGTGCAAAGTGTGCACTGGCCGAGTAGAGTCTCAGAGTTTGCAACCTGAGTGAGTTGTTGAAGGACTGTTGTTGCAAAGAGAGTGCGCAGAGTCAAAAAAATTCAATACTTGGAAGTATTGAAGGGTTGCCACAAGGAGTGCGTGCAGGAGTCTTCTTGAAGACACGAGTTGTGGAGAAAGCTCAGGAGGGATAGAGTCTTCGAAGTTGTTGAAGAGAATGTCAAGAGGGCTAGTGCCTTGAAGTGTTGGAAGAAGGTGCAACGACGTTGTTTGTAGGTGGAAAAGTTTCACGAAAGAATACCTGTTCCATTTTGGAGGAGTCCTCAAGGAGGAATTGGACGATCGGAATTCTCCGTGGATAATTCGCGAAGTCCCGAGGGCCGTCAGATCTTGCAGAGGAGCAGGGGAGTTATGGCAAGCATTCTTCAAGTGTAAGCTCGAAAGAAAAAAAAAGATCCGTAGGATCTGAGCCAACATGGGACGTTGGATCATTCACGTAAATCTCATTTCAGGGTTTCGTGGGTTGAAGAATCGAAAGTTTAGCATTAGGATTCACGAAATCGAGAAGTCTGAAAATCCGAAAAGGCGGGAAGTTTTGTTGTGGGCCAGCATTGGGAAACATATCAGAATTTGGCATTTTGGGTTTTGACAGTTGGAAAGTCGAGGCTTTTGTCCCGAAAGTCCTGAAGTCGCGAATTGCGATAGGGAGTAACGAGGAGTTCGGGATCTAAGCACTTCGGGTGTCGGGATATAAAGGAGGCAGCGCTTCGGGAAGCAAAGTCACGAAGTGCGAAGCTGGGCATGAGGGACACATGTTAGAACCACAAGGTGGGCCCGTGTGATAGATAGGTGGACACGCGTCGCCTAGCAAAAGGATTCAACACTTCGTTGACTTCTCGCATCTTGGGAATTCGTGAGATAAGAGCATGGGGACTCGACGTTGAAACTTGCGAAGTGGCAAGTAGCGAGAGGTGCTAGTGTTAGGTCTAGTTGGTGGTCATGTGCGGAGGGCGCTAACATAAAGGATACATACCCGTATCGACATTTCAGGTATCGTGAATTTGGGAAGAAAGAGTCAGAAGTTTCGACTCGCGAACTCGTGAGTTTGCGAGTTGCGACAAGTGCCTTTGGAATCAGGCCTTGGTCATAGTGTTGTGATCGCTTGGGGAGGAAGGAGCTCGCGCCTAGTGCTATTTGCAAAGGGGAGCTTCCAAAGGACCTGTGGATCGATTGAATTGAGATTCCAACAAGGAATCGAAAGAGTCCATTCGGCTCAAAGGTGACAAAGAACGATCTTGTGAGCGGACTTCGGCCCAAGGGTTGGAGAGGTCTGCACCAGTTTTTGGTATCAGATCACAAAAATATTGTTGGAAATACTAAAACAACTGAGAGGGGGGGGGGGTGAATCAATTGTATGTGAGATTAAACAATTTTATACTTTTTAAACATTGTTAATCTTCCTTCAAGTGATCATCAACAACATACAACATATGGACAGTAAAATTAAAGACCATCAGTCACACATAAAGTACACACAGAGACAGATTTTCACAAGGAAACCCATAAAGGGAGAAAAACTCTTCTTCTTCGAAATGATAGGCAATCTTTTTCAGTTCTGTACATCATTCACAATTGAGCACCAACTCAATATGAGGCTGCTACCTCTGTTTTACAAGTTGCAACTTGTTTGAGAGCACCAACTCTCTGGTTTCTCTAGCACCCACTAGAAGGAAGCACCAACTCCCTGAATATTCCAGCATCAACTGGATGGAAGCACTAACTTCCTGATTGTTCCAGCACCAACTGGATGGAAGAACCAACTTCCAGTTACACAGGATCCAACCTGTATAACAGAGAACTCTTGTTCTCCCTAGCACCACCCTGCCACCCTGGTTTCTCTGGCTGCAACCATATGGAAGCTACAACTTCCTGTGTTCAAGCACCCACTTGAACTTTTGAGGATTACGGTCCTCCCAAGCACCTCCCAACCACCCTTGAATATAAAAATAATGAATACACAGACAATTTCCCAGATAAACCAATTCTTACCTTCCTTTCTTTGTTCTGTAAGTCTGATCTGTTCTCTTATACTGCTCTGCATTTTCTCTTTCTCTGCTATTCTGCTCTACATTCCATTTCACTCTACACATCTGCTTCCTTTCCTACCACGCATCCTCTTCTATATCCTTCCTTACTGTTTCATTCATTTCCTCACCAGAACAACCAACCTTCCACACTCTGTCTCATCTTCTTTTATGCATACCTCCCCGATGGTTCAACTTCGCCTTCCCTCAGCCAAAACAAGAACACTTGTCCTAGCAACTGAAATGCTAACCGATTCGTCATCATGAGTCTGTTTTGCTAACATAATCCAAACTCAGTAGTTAAATGTGAGAGATAAAAGTGACCCTCCGATCAATACTTGATCCAATGGTTCAGATCCAATCGAGATTTCCCACATCGCGATTTCGACACTCTTGGCGATCAATGTTTTTGTCACTTGCAAATCCCGATCCCTGAAAATCCAGCAAGAAGTTAAATCAATGGTCCAGATCACTTCTTATCCAACGGCTGTGATTAAATCGTGAAATCGCATATCGCGATTTCAGAGTTCTTGATGTCAAGGGATTTTGGCATTTCAAAGTCCCGATCCCTGATACTCTTACAATGACTAGAATTAATGGTCCAGATCACTTCTAACTTTAATGGCTGCGATTAAATCGTGAAATCGCATATCACGATTTCGGAGTTCTTGATGTCAAGAGATTTTGGAATTTCAAAATCCCAATCCCCGATACTCCGATACGGGCTGTGATCAATGGTCCTGATCATTTCTAGATCTGATGGTCCATATTCACTCGCGATTTCGCATATCGCGAAATCGACACTCCTGATGTCAAGTGACTTTGTCACTTCAAAGTTCTGATCCCCGATGCTGATGTGCCCCTTTCCACACGTTAGCCCTACTGGCTATAGGCCTTGGCCCATATGACCGTCAACGCATGACCTCAGTCAAACCTCTCATCGAGGTTTTGGCGTTTTCGATGTCATCATGCACATGCCTACGGAATTCCCGATCCTCCGATCCCCGATGTGTCCCTTCACATGTTGGCCCTCCCGGATCAGCTCTCCCTCATATGTCCAACTCCTGCGACCACAACCTTATCTCGTCGGGGCTACGGGGTTCGCGAGTTCGAGATGCACGAACTCCTTTCTCTCGGGATCTCTGATATCACGATATCCAATGTGATATGCCACCTATCCTCCCACGCCAACTCCTCTTGGATCCTTGACACGCGTCCTATCTAAGATCCACGGCTGTGGTCTCTTATCACAGTTCGGGGTTCAGCAAGCCTCACACCCTTAGTCTCAAGACTCTCGATATGCCGATGACGCTTGATCCTTTGCCACTTGTCCTTGCAGATGGACGGTTCTAATTAGGTCGGGTTTTCCACGATGAAATTCCCCGACTTTTGGTCAACGGGATTGTCGATATCCCGACTCTCGATATGCTGATGGATGGCCTCCCTGTCGGGGTTGTTCCCGGTGGAACTCGATCGCTGCCACACGTCCTCTCCAAGTGGATGGTCCCGATCTCTGCTTGATTTAACGTCTATGATTAAATCACCATATCGCATATCACGATTTCGACATTTCTAATGTTCAAAGTTCTTGTCACTTCCAAATCGCGATCCCCAAAACTCCGATACAGACTTGAATCAATGGTCCAGATTCATTTTTGATGATCTAATGACTACTATTGAATCGTGAAAGCTTGTTGAAATGGGATTCCTGTCTGATACAGACTTGCCATCAATGACATCCATCATTCCTTGATTCACTGTCTATTGCCATCAATGACAACCATTCGCTGATTTTCTATCTGTTGCCAACACGCATTCGTTGTCTGTGCAATATTTGCCAACAATCTCCCCCTTTGGCATTGATGGAAACACAAGCACCCAAATGCCTTTCAGACTCGACTCTTCTCCTACTTCTAAAATAGATCTTTTCTCCCCCTTTGACATCAATGTCAAAGAAGAAACATTCTTCCTCTGATCTTGTTGCAAAACAGACTCCCCCTGTCGTCTATAAGCACTTAGGAAATTCACCAGATATTCAATAAATACTCCCCCTCACCAGGTGAACAGATTAGACACAAGAAATTATGACCCCCAACTTTTGACGAAGATATCCAAAAGGGGTCGCAGCTAATGGTTTAGTAAAAATATCAACAATCTTTTCTGTAGAAGGTATATAGTTCAGTTGAACAATTCTGTTTGTAACTTGTTCTCTGAGAAAATGATACTTTATAGGAATATTCTTAGTCTTGGAATGAAGAACAGGATTCTTGGAGACACTAATCGCACTTGTGTTATCACAATGAATTGGAATAGGATCAGTATAAGTTACCTTCAGATCTGCAAGGGTTTGCATCATCCATAAGATTTGTGTGCAGCAAGTAGCAGCAGCAATGTATTCTGCCTCTGTAGTGGATAATGAAATAGATCCTTGCTTCTTACTAAGCCATGCAACTAATGAGTCACCCAGAAAGAATGCTCCTCCACTGGTGCTTTTTCTCTCATCAA
>ML799293.1:238319-251440 GCA_009831015.1 Picea engelmannii
CAACAACATACAACATATGGACAGTAAAAGTAAAGACCATCAGTCACACATAAAGTACACACAGAGACAGATTTTCATGAGGAAACCCATAAAGGGAGAAAACCTCTTCTTCTTCGAAATGATAGGCAGTCTTTTTCAGTTCTTTACATCATTCACAATTGAGCACCAACTCAATATGAGGCTGCTACCTCTGTTTTACAAGCTGCAACTTGTTTGAGAGCACCAACTCTCTGGTTTCTCCAGCACCCACTAGAAGGAAGCACCAACTCCCTAAATATTCCAGCACCAACTGGATGGAAGCACTAACTTCCTTATTGTTCCAGCACCAACTGGATGGAAGCACCAACTTCCAGTTACACAGGCTCCAACCTGTATAACAGAGAACTCTTGTTCTCCCTAGCACCACCCTGCCACCCTGGTTTCTCTGGCTGCAACCAGATGGAAGCTACAACTTCCTGTGTTCAAGCAACCACTTGAACTTCTGAGGACTACAGTCCTCCCAAGAACCTCCCAACCACCCTTGAATATAAAAATAATGAATACACAGACAATTTCCCAGATAAACCAATTCTTACCTTCCTTTCTCTGTTCTGTAAGTCTGATCTGTTGTGCTATACTGCTCTGCATTTTCTCTTGCTCTGCTATTCTGCTTTGCGTTCCATTTCACTCTGCACATTTGCTTCCTTTCCTACCATGCATCCTCTTCTGTATCCTTCCTTACTATTTCATTCCTTTCCTCACTAGAACAACCAACCTTCCACAATCTGTCTCATCTTCTTTTATGCATACCTCCCCGACGGTTCAACTTCGCCTTCCCTTAGCCAAAACAAGAACACCTATCCTAGCAACTGAAACGCTAACCGATTCATCATCATGAGTCTGTTTTGCTAATAGAATCCAAACTCAGTAGTTAACTGTGAGAGAGAACAGTGACCCTCCGATCAATACTTGATCCAACGGTTCAGATCCAATTGGGATTTCCCACATCGCGATTTCAGCACTCTTGGCGATCAGAGTTTTTGTCACTTGCAAATCCCGATCCCCGAAACTTCGATAAGAAGTTAAATCAACGGTCCAGATCACTTCTTATCCAACGGCTGTGATTAAATCACGAAATCGCATATCGCGATTTCGGAGTTCTTGATGTCAAGGGATTTTGTCATTTCAAAGTCCCGATCCCCGATACTCCGACAGTGACTAGAATTAACGGTCCAGATCGCTTCTAACTTTAACAACTGCGATTAAATCACGAAATTGCATATCGTGATTTCAGATTTCTTGATGTCAAGAGATTTTGGCATTTCAAAATCCTGATCCGCGATACTCCGATATGGGCTGTGATCAACGGTCCTGATCATTTCTGGATCTGACTGTCCAGATTCACTCGCAATTTCGCATATCGCGAAATCGACACTCCTGATGTCAAGTGACTTTGTCACTTCAAAGTTTCGATCCCCGATGTCGATGCGCCTGTTTCCACGCACTAGCCCTGCTGGCTATAGGCCTTGGCCCATATGACCGTCAACGCATGACCTCGGTCAAACCTCTCATCGGGGTTTCGGCGTTTTC
Source organism: Picea engelmannii (assembly GCA_009831015.1). Taxonomy (NCBI): domain Eukaryota; kingdom Viridiplantae; phylum Streptophyta; class Pinopsida; order Pinales; family Pinaceae; genus Picea; species Picea engelmannii. The sequence continues at coordinate 239,889 of ML799293.1, forward strand.
GATGTCACCATGCGCATGCCTATGGAATTCCTGATCCTCCGATCCATGATTTGTCCCTTCACACGCTGGCCCTCCCGGCTCAGCTCTCGCTCATATGTCCAACTCCCGTGACCACAACCTTATCCCATCGGGGCTACGGGGTTCGTGAGTTCGAGATGCATGAACTCCTTGCTCATGGTATCTTCGATATCCCGATATCCGATGTGAGATGCCGCTTGTCCTCCCACGCCAAATCCTCTTGGATCCTTGACACACGTCCTATATGAGATCCACAGCTGTGGTCTCTTCTCACAATTCGGGGTTCAGCAGGCCTCGCACCCTTAGTCTCAAGACTCCCAATATGCCGATGAAGCTTGATCCTTTGCCACCTATCCTTGCAGATGGACAGTTCTGATTAGGTCGGGTTTTCCACGATGAAATTCCCCGACTTTTGGTCAATGGGATTGTCGATATCTCGACTCTCGATATGTCGATGGATGGCCTCCCTGTCAGGGCTGTTCCCGGTGGCACTCGATCGCTGCCACGCGTCCTCTCCAAGTGGACAGTCCTGATCTCTTCTTGATTTAACGACTATGATTAAATCGCCATATCGCATATCGCGATTTCGGCATTTCTAATGTTCAAAGTTCTTGTCACTTCCAAATCGCGATCCCCGAAATTTTGATACAGACTTGAATCAACGGTCTAGATTCATTTTTGATGATCCAATGACTACTATTGAATCGTGAAAGCTTGTTGCAATGGGATTCCTGTCTGATACAGACTTTCCATCAATGACATCCATCATTCATTGATTCACTGTCTGTTGCCATCAATGACAACCATTCGCTGATTCGCTGTCTGTTGCCAACACACATTCACTATCTGTGCAATATTTGCCAACAAAGATTTCTTTTCTTTCTGTAGCAGGGAAAAGAAACATTCACCATGCCGCCGAGAATAAGAGACAGGAAAACACCCGATCCTCTAGAGGAGAGGGAAATGCCAGAAGAAAGGGGTAGGCAGGTGCCAAAACCAGCCATGGAAAGAGAGATGCATAACCTACGCACCAGAGTTGTGGACATGGAAATAAAACAAAGGCGCACAGTTGGTGTTGGAGATGTCAGTGAATTTGAAAGTGAAGATGAATCTGGACATGAAGGAGAAGAAGTTATAGAAGAAGATGTAGCAAATGGACGCCTGATTAGGGTTGTTGCAAGAATGAGTGCTAGGGAAAAAATGGATATTCTAGTATATGAAGGAAACCTAGATGCTGAAGAGCTTCTAGACTGGATTAGAGCTCTCGACACATATTTTGACTATGAATATGTCGAGGAAGACAAAAAGGTCAAACATGCTGTCACAAGACTTAAAGGACATGCAACATTGTGGTGGGATGAGCTACAAGCTGACAGACGCCGCAAAGGCAAGCAGAAAATCAAGAGTTGGGATAGGATGATCGCGAAGATGAAGGCGAAATTTATTCCCAGGGATTACCAAATTACTCTGTTTTGAAAGATGTAGAATTTGAAATAGAAGTTGATGTCAGTAAAGGAGTACACTGAAGAGTTCTACGGGCTAAACATCAGAGCAGGTCATCGGGAAAGCGATGAAGAAAAAGTTGCTAGATATATGAATGGTCTACGATATGACATTCAGGATGAGATGAGCATGATGACCATACAAACGGTGGAAGATTCTTATCAGATGGCTATGAAAGCTGAAGAGAAGCTGAGCCAAAAGTAGGGTCAAAGAGGCCAAGGGAGAAGTCAAGCCAGATTGAGAGAGGTGGAAGTTCGTAGAGGGAACAGTATGCTGATGGAAACACTTTTCCTTGTGCTAGAGGTAGAGGAAGAGGTGGAGTGGTGAAATGCTTCACATGTGGAAAGGTTGGACACAAGTCTTATTAATGTCCATATAAAAATAAACAAGGAGGTGAGACTCACATTGTCGAAGCACAAAGGTGGAATGTCGAGGAAGAGGATGTTGAAGGAGGAAGATCACTGGTGATGAGGAAATTTCTCTTAACGCTAGAAGAGGAGGCGGAGAATCCAGTGCAAAGGAACAGTCTTTTCTGGACTACTTGCAATACCAAGGATAGTGTATGCAAGGTCATTGTGGACAGTGGTAGCACAAAAAATCTCGTTTCTACAGAGATGGTAGAAAAGTTGGAGCTGGAGACTATTGAACGTCCAAGTCCATACAGAGTTTCATGGCTACAAAAAGGACATCAGGTAAATGTCACTAAACAATGTTTAGTTGAGTTTAAGATAGGAGGGTATAACGATAAGATATTGTGTGATGTCATTCCCATGGATGTTTGTCATCTATTGCTGGGTAGACCATGGAAATATGACATGAATGTGGTTCATGATGGGAGAAAGAACACATACACCCTAGAGAAGAATGGGAGAACTCACATGTTGCTTCCAATCAAAGATAAAGAGGTGAAACCTGAAGTAAGAAACGTTGTACTTCTCATGAGTGGGAAGGAACTTCTTTCAGAGGTTAAGAAGGAGGAACCACAATTCATTATGGTCAGGAAGCCTAAAATTGTTTTAACCAGTACAAGGGTAGATGATTTACCGAAAGAGGTTCATAAACTATTGGAATAGTTTTCTGACATAGTAGTGGACGAACTACCTCATTCGTTACCACCGATCAGAAGTGTAAGTCATCACATTGATCTCATACCAAGAGTTAGTTTACCAAACAAAGAAACGTACAGATTGACGCTGCAGGAGAATGAAGAGGTCAAAAGACAGGTCCAGGATTTGATGGACAAAGGATTAGTTAGAGAAAGCTTGAGTCCATGTGTTGTTTCGACAGTAATCAGTCCAAATATAGATGGAGGCTGGAGAATGTGTACAGACTCAAGGGAAATCAATAAGATAACCATCAGGTACAGATTTCCATTGCCAAGAATGGATGATTTGATGGATTTCTTAAGTGGGGCCAAAATTTTTTCAAAAATTGATTTGAAAAGTGGTTATCACCAAATTCGTATGAGAGAAGGATACGAATGGAAGACAACATTCAAAACCAGTGAAGGGTTGTATGAATGGCTTGTCATGTCGTTTGGTCTAACAAACGCGCTAAGCACTTTCATGAGGTTGATGAACGAAGTTCTGAAGGAGTTCATCGGAAAATTTGTCATAGTATACCTTGATGACATACTGATTTTCAGTAAAACAGAGGCAGTGCATCTGAAACATTTGGCTACAGTGATGTGGAGGCTATAGTAAGAAAAGATGCTGATAAATATGAAGAAATCCTCATTCATGAAGATGGAGCTCATTTATTTGGGGTTTGTTATTTCTGCAGATAAGTTGAGGATGGATCCAAATAAAGTGAAGGTGATTAAGAATTGGCCATCGCCAAAGAGTATCTTTGAAGTTCGAAGTTTTCATGGATTGGTTAGTTTCTACAGGAAATTCATCCGGAATTTCAGTGGAATTAGTGCACCGATGATGGTCACAGTGAAGAAGAGACACAAGTCTTTTCACTGGATAGAAGAAGCAGAGAAAAGCTTCAATTTGTTGAAAAGGATAATCACAGAACAACCAATTTTGGTGTTGCCGGATTTTAAAAAGACATTTCAAGTAAAATGTGATGCAAGTGGATTTGCAATAGGGGCAGTCTTGAGCCAAGAAGATAGGCCAATATCATACTTCAGTGAGAAGCTGAACGAAACCAAAGTGAAATACTCCACGTATGACAAGGATTTCTATGCTATTATTCAGGCATTGAAGAAGTGGAGACACTATTTGATTCCTAAGGAGTTTGTTTTATACAGTGACAATCATGATTTGCAATTTGTGACTCAACAGGAGAAGTTGAATCAAAGACATGTAAAATGGGTTGAATACATGCAGAACTCTACTTTTGTAATTAAGCATATTTATTGAACTGCTAACAAGGTTGTTGATGATTTGAGCAGGAAATGTTTGCTATTGCAGGAGTTCAGAGTCAAAACACTGGGTTTTGATGATCTCAGGAACATGTATAGAGATGATCTAGATTTTAAAGAAGTGTATGAAGCGACTGAGAATCCAATTCTCAGGGACAGAAGCTAATGGGCCGAATACATGATCCAGGATGGATTACTATTCAGGGGCAATCAGTTATGTATTCCAAAGGGCTTTATGAGGGAGAATCTGTTGAAGGAGAGACATAGTGGAGGATTGACCAGGCATTTCGGTCATGACAAGACGTTCTCAAAGTTAAATGAGTCATACTTTTGGCCAGGAATGAGAGTAGACGTCAAAAGATTCATGGACATATGTAGAATTTGTCAGCATTCAAAAGGAAAGAGGCGGAATGCAGGCTTATATCAACCGTTACCCATACCTGAGAGGCCCTGGGATGTGGTAAGAATGGACTTCATATTGGGGCTGCCGAGAACACAAAGAGGGTTCAACTTGATCTTTGTAGTGGTGGATAGATTTTCTAAGATGGAACACTTTATACCATGTCATAAAACCAGTGACGCAACTCGCATTGTGAATCTGTTTTTCAAAGAAGTCATTCGACTTCACGGCTTACCAAGGAGCATAGTTTCGGATCGAGACACCAAGTTCGTGGGACACTTCTAGAGAACCTTATGGAAAAAGCTGGGAACAAACTTGTCGTTCAGTTCAACTTATCATCCTCAGACGGATGGATGGACAGAAGCTGTGAATAGGAGCTTGGGAGACTTGTTGAGGAGTTTGGTGACTAAACATCACAGTCAGTGGGACAATATTCTGCCACAGGCGGAATTTACATATAATGATTCAATCAACAGAAGCACGGGGCATAGTCCATTCCAATTTTTTTATGGGACACAACCAAGAGGAATTTCTGAATTGAGGGATTCAGAATGGGATGAGATAAGAAGTGCTAGTGCAGAAGATTTTGCCGAAGCAATGAAGGAACTTCACAGCCAGGTGAAGGAGTGGTTGCAGAACTCGAGCCAAGAGTATAAGCGCAGAGTAGATCAACACAGGTGACACATTCAGTTTGAAGTTGATGATTTGATTCTTGCACACTTGAGAAAGGAAAGGTTCCCGAGAGGAACATACAATAAACTGAAAATGAAGAAAATTGGACCATGTAAGGTCTTGAAGAAATTTGGGGCAAAGGCTTATGAGATTGAATTACCCTATGGGAACATAATTTCTTTGATATTCAACATCTCAGATTTGTACCCATACAAAGCTGGAGCAGACAGTGAACAACCAGAGGTTCAGTGGACAAAACAGATGCCAGTTGCAGAGAAACCACAGATGGAAATCATATTGGACAAAAGAATTAGCAAAAGGACCAGAAGAAGGGAATATTTTGAATACTTGGTCAAGTGGAAGGGACATCCAGTTGAAGACACCAGCTGGGAAAATGAAGCAGATATCCAAAAGCATGGGTAGACTATGTGAGAGCTCATGGATAGGAGCCGATGAAAATTTTCAAGCGAGGGAGTATGATGCAGGAGCATCGTTAGCAGCAAGCGAGCATGAGTAGCGCCAATGCATTTTTGGCACATGTTCAAAGGTGTTTAAATTGTTTTGAATTAGGATGCACCAAACATAAATGAATTAGTTAAGAAAGGGCATACTTGTTATTGTAATCAGACCTTGAGCGTCCCGCTCTCATCTGAAGGATTAAAAGGCATTTATGCTAGTAAATGTAAGTAGGTAGAATTAAATTCTAGATTAGACAGTTTTAGGAGCGGAGGGAAAACCGACTATAGACACCCTCATATTGCATCATTTGTATTATTAGTAACAATTATCAATCGAATAGAGCATAGGAGAGAAGAAGTAGAGAGCTGTGTAAAGTAAAAACCCATGTACATAAGTTCTGGATTAATACAAAGATCTTTAGTTTAGACTCATGGTGTTCAATTTTTTTCTGTGTTTGTACATGCTGATTGATATATGCTTGTTACTCTCTGTTATGCATTTGCTTTGATGCGTGAATGTATGATTTCATATTTAATGTCTAAAATCTGAAGAGAGGGAGAGTAAGGAATGAGTTTCAATTGTTTCTCTGTCTGAGCAAGAGTTTTCCTGCAAGGAGTGCAGGGAAAGTGTCCGCAAGGTGTGCGTTGACAGAAATCAGAGTTCGTCTCTGAAAGCTCAGGAGGGATAACATTGTTCTCATTCTCGTAGAAGTGAAAATTAAGAACAGGAGTTGTGCAAAGTGTGCGTTGGCCGAGTAGAGTCTCAGAGTTTGCAACCTGAGGGAGTTGTTGAAGGACTGTTGTTGCAAAGAGAGTGCACAGAGTCAAAAAAAATCAATACTTAGAAGTATTGAAGGGTTGCCTCAAGGAATGCGTGCAGGAGTCTTCTTGAAGACATGAGTTATGGAGAAATCTTAGGAGGGATAGAGTCTTCGAAGTTGTCGAAGAGAAGCTCAAGAGGGCTAGTGCCTTGAAGTGTTGGAAGAAGGTGCAACGACGTTGTTTGCAGGTGGACAAGTTTCGTGAAAGAATACATGTTCCATTCCGCAGGAGTCCTTAAGGAGGAATTGGATGGTCAGAATTCTCCATGGAGAATTTGTGAAGTTCTGAGGGCCGTTAGATCTTGTAGAGGAGAAGGGGAGTTATGGAAAGCATTCTTCAAGTGTAAGCTCGGAAGAAAAAAAAAGATCCGTAGGATTTGAGCCAACAGGGGTCGTTGGATCATTCACGTAAATCTCATTTCGGGGTTTCATGGGTTGAAGAACCAAAATTTTAGCATTAGGATTCGCGAAATCGCGAAGTCTGAAAATATGGAAAGGCGGGAAGTTTCGTTGTGGGCCAGCACTGGGAAACATGTCAGAATTCGACATTTCGGGTTTTGGCAATTTGAAAGTCGAGGCTTTTGTCCCGAAAGTCCCAAAGTCACAAGTTGCGATAGGGAGTAACGAGGAGTTCGGGATCTCGGCACTTTAGGTGTCGGGATATAAAGGAGGAAACACTTCGAGAAGTGAAGTCACGAAGTGTGAAGATGGGCATGAGGGACACATGTTAGAACCACAAGGTGGGCCCATGTGATAGATAGGTGGACACGCGTCACCTAGCAAAAGGAGTCAACACTCTGTTGACTTCTCGCATCTCGAGAATTCATGAGATAAGAGCATGGGGACTCGACATTGAAACTCATGATATGGAAAGTAGCGAGAGGTGCTAGTGTTAAGTCTAGCTAGCGATCACGCACGGGGGGCGCTGACATAAAGGAGCCATACCCGTATCGGAATTTCGGGTATCGTGAATTTGGGAAGAAAGAGTCGGGAGTTTCGACTCGTGAACTCGGGAGATTGCAAGTTGTGACAAGTGCCTTTGGAATCAGGCCTTGGTCATAGTTCTATGATCGCTTGGGGAGGAAGGAGCTCACGCCTAGTGCTATTCACACAAGGGAGCTTCCAAAGGACCTATGGATCGATTGAATTGAGATTCCAACAAGGAATCAAAAGAGATGATTCGGCTCAAAGGAGACAAAGAACGATCCTATGAGCGGACTTCGGCCCGAGGGTCGGGGAGGTCTGCGCCAGTTTGATTTAAAAATAAAACTTGCTGAGGAGAGCCATCCACCTAGCTTGTCTGGCATTGAGCTTTGATTGGTCAAACAGATATCACAATCCACAGTGGTCTGTCATAAGTACAAATTTTCTTCCCAAGTGGTAATGCCTCCACATTTTTAGGGCGTGCACTATGGCGGCCAACTCTAGATCATGGGTCACATAGTTGACTTTGTGCTCATTCAATTTTCGAGATTCATAGTAGATCACACTTCCTCCTTGCATAAGGACTCCTCCAAGCCCTTCCTTATAGGCATATGTGCATATGAGGAAATCAACTTTAGGATCGACGATCTTCAACACGGGTGCGTGGTTCAGTGGATGTTTTAGGGTTTGAAATCTTTCTTCACTTTTTTGTGTCCACGTGAAATTTGTCCCCTTCTTCTGGAGGGTAGTGATTGGACATCCTATCTTGGAGAATCCTTTTATAAATCTCCTATAGTATCCTGCCAAGCCCATAAAGGATCTGATATCCAAAACTTCCTTCGGGGTAGGCCATTCCATAATAGACCTGATCTTATCAAGGTCTACTTCTATCCCTTATTCAGATAGGACATGGCCCAAGTAATGTATTTGCTTCTAGAAAAAGTCACACTTGCTAAATTTGGCATAGAGATGATGTTCTCTTAGCACTTGAAGCACAAGCCTAAGGTGTTCCTCATGTTCCTCTCTATTCTTGGAGTAAATTAATATGTTGTCAATAAAAACTAGCACAAATTTGTCTAGAAATTTGCTGAGCACATTGTTCATCAAGCACATAAAAGTGGCAGGGGCATTGGTCAATCCGAAGGGTACTACCACAAAGTCGTAGTGACCATATCTCATCCTGGAGGCAGTTTTTTGGATGTCTTCGCCCTTGATTCAGACTTGATGGTATCCAGATCTCAAGTCAGTCTTCGAGAAGATTGAGGCACCTCCCAATTGATCAAACAAGTCATTGATCCTGGGTAAGGGGTACTTGTTCTTTATGGTTACCTTATTGAGTTGTCTATAATCTATACATAGTCAGAGGGTACCATATTTCTTTTTCACAAACAAGACTGGTGCTCACCATGGAGACACGTTGGGCCGGATATAGCCTCTATCCATCATCTCTTTCAGTTGTAATTTAAGCTCAACTAGCCCAAGTGTGCTCATCCTGTAGGGTGTCCTAGACACTGGCACCACTCCTGATGCAATTTCTATTGAGAATTCGATGTCCCTTCTCAGAGGTAGACCCGGTACCTCTTCCGAAAATACATCTCTATATTCTCTCAGTGTGGGGTGGTCTTCGAGGCTTGGTTCGTCACCTTCAATTGTTTTCAATACCTGTATTGCATATAGTAGACATCCTTTTCTGCAATACTTTCTCATTTGAAGAGATGATATTTGTCTCACTGAGACAGGTTTTTGGATCCCTTGAAGGGTTATTCTCCTTCCTTCTTCACTTACACATTTCAAGGTTTTATGGTAACAATCCAGTTTGGCTTTATGGGTGGCTAGTCAGTCCATACCAATCAACAGATCATACGATCCTAGGGGTAATATGTTAAGGGTTTCTTGGGTGGGGAATTCGCCCATAATGAATTGGCAGGCTGTATGACCTCCGCCACCCTTCTTTTGGTGCCAGTGGCTAACTATACCAACCATGGCTTGGCGTTTTTATGTGGTTGTAGTTTACATTTATCAACAACCTTAGGGGCTATATAACTCAAATTTGAACCAGGTTCAATCAGAATAGACACTAGATGGTTGGTGATCATAACTTCGATTTCCACCACTGAAGCTTGGTGGTCAGCTTGGTTATTATCCAAGGCTGCATAAATTTGCGGCACACTCCTGGCCACGTCATTGACAGTGGTAGCTTCTTGAACGTTGTAAATTCTTCGGTTGTTCTGTTGTCGGTGCGGGCAGTCCCTCAGTAGATGTTCTTCTCCACAACCCCAACATTTCAAAGGTTCTCTCTTTGGGTTATTAGTCTTTACTAGGGCAGATCCAGAAAGTTTATTTCTGCTCAAGGAGGGAAAGTTTTGTTGGTGTACACTTTGGGCTGGGAAGCTCATCCTTGAGTTCTTTTTATAGTCCTTAAATCTTGGGGATTTAAACCCCTTTCTCTGGAATCCTGAACTATTCATCTACTTCCAGCCTTCGCGAGGCCCTGTCCGATACCCAAGTTGTTCATAACAATATCTTTCCTTTCAGATAGTATCTTCTAGGGTCTTTGGTTCGTCAAATTCAATCCTGTTCTGATAGTCCTTAGGTAGTCCACTGATGAATCGTTGCACCTTTGCCTTTTTTTCTTTTATGTAGGGTACATACCTCAACAACTCGAGGAATCTACTGACATATTCCTCTATGGTGAGTTGCCCCAGCTTGAGTTCATAGAATTCTTTAGTCTTTTCATCGAAGTATTTTTTCGATAGAAATTTCTTCCTGAAGTATTTCTCAAACCGTTCCCAAGACAGGTCTTCTTCGTGAATCCCTTTTACATTCTTAAGGTCTTCCCACCAAATGGAAGCCTTTCCATTCAAGTTGAAGGTGGCTACTCGGGCCTTCAAGTTTTTTGAGAAGTCATGGACTCTGAAATACTTCTTTAGTCCAAGAAGCCAGGCCTCCGCTTCCTCTCCCTTCTTTATTTCACCTTCGAAGGAGGGTGGTTTGGCCTTCTTGAACTCTTCGAGATTATGAATCTTGGAAAGTTTATGCTTCTTTCATTTGCTTCGGGAATGAGAACTAGTTCTGTTGCTAGAAGATCCCTCTGAGTCGCCATCTTCCTTTCCAGAGGAATCATATGACACTTGTCCCTTATCTCTGGGGTGGACCTTCCTCGAGGTACTCCTCTTAGTGTGGCCACTGACATGACCATGTTTCTATATCTCAAGTTCATGTTGCAATTGTCTTTGTATGTCGGATAAGCTCTACAGTAAAACTGCATTAATTTTCGTTTGCTTCTCTTGCTCTTTTATCATCCTCTCGTTGTCAGCCTTGTAGCTCTGTAATTCGACCATGATGCTCCTCACAGTCTCGGCTAGATCTAGAGGGGTCCCTACCACCCTCCTTTCGTCAGACTCTTCATCTCTATTGTGGGAGCCCTCCCCCACTTCATGGTGAGTCACCATTCTATACGTCTGTAATTTCCCGTGGTTGATCATCCGCTTTTGTGCAAAGAAAAATACTTATTGTTAGTCAATATTCATATTCTTCATAACCAATACATAATTCATATTTTTTTTTTCACAGGCACACACACAATAGGAGTTTTCATTCTTAACCTCAACTTGTGATTAAGGAGGTTAAGATAGAGGGTTACTCCTTTTAGGAGTACTTTGAATGGAGTCTCTGCACAACCCGTTCATGAGCCCAAGAAGGCCAAGTGTTGTAATCATGCTCTGATACCAATTTGTAACACACCCACTACGGGAACTAAGATTTTTCAGCTTTTTCTCCTCTTCTTCGAGGGACAGAGTTCCCAAATTCCTACGAGGTTCTAGCATAGGCTGGGTCTTCCAATCAGGACCTTTACCACACCAATTCACTGGTTCTTTCGTTAAAGATCCGTCATGTACAACTCACGCACCAAGCATAGGATTTACTCCCATGTGTCCATCGGTTGTGACCCCAAGCTAAGCCAAGAGGCGCCTTTCACATTTCGGGACTTCGAAAACTGGGAGTTCGAAATGCAAGGGAGTCAAGTTCTTCGACTCTTCAAACTCCGAAACCCGAAATCCTATTCACACTAAGCCGCTTCAGGATTTCACCTACCGGGACTTCGCGTACCGGGATTTCACGATGTATGAAGACAAGGGTTCATACCCTTCGGTTTCCCAGGTGCCACAACACCGAAACCCATATATCTACTAAGCTCATATCGGGGTTTCGCAAGTCGATATTTTACGATATGCGAAGACAAGGAAATTGTCCCTTGGGAGTCCCGGGTGCCGAAACGCCGAAACATTAAAATCTACTCACGCTCTATCATTTCAGGGTTTCTCACATCAGGATTTCACAATATGCGAAGACAAGAGGTCTCGTACTTGAGTTTCCATTAGCCGAAA
>ML799293.1:266891-292502 GCA_009831015.1 Picea engelmannii
GGATATTATTAGGCACTTGGATTGTTATGAGATATATGTGTGGTGCCAACCACATATATTGTTTATGCACTTGTCAAACAAGGAAGAATGTATATCAAGTTTAGATATTGTTTCAAATTGAGAAATTATAACAAGAATGAATGATTTTCAGAATTATGTGCATCCATCATTGATGAAATTGAGAAAGGAAATATAAGTTTTTATTTCTATTTTTGTGTCGTTTATTATTTTTAGTATCATGGTAATGTTTTAATTTTATTTAACATGAAAATGTTATATTTTATTTTTACAGGATTTTGCTGAATGACTTTCACATATGTTAGTGGGGATTTACTCTACAGAGAATAATATCATGGATGTCATCAACAATTTTCATATTGAAAAGACACACAAAGGAAGGAAAAAGAAACAAAAAGTAATGAAGGTTGAACCTGCACGAGTAGAAAGAGAAGAAAGAGAAGAACATGAAAGAAGAAAGAAAAATCATCATTCTAGAAATCCTAAAAGGGTTACATTTGAAAATGAGGAAACTCCAAATGAATATTTTGTTGAGATTGGTCCCAATGAGGCTATCACTCCTTCTTGCAAAGAGAATAAACAAGATAAACACAAAAGAGTGATGACTGATGATGAGTCTATTCCTGTTGATTATGAAGAAATCATTGATTTAGATGAAACACATTTAAATCATAAGAGGAAGAAAAAAAAAGTTGATATTGTTCAAGAAGTAATCGTTATCTCATAGTATTAAAGTGAAAGTCCTAAAGGTAGTAGAGAAATAATAACACCAGGTTCTGATATAGAGGATGGTATTATGAAAACAACAAAAAATTCCATTCAAAATAGAATGAGGATGACAAACTTAGTTGACGATGGCCACACATTTCAATTGAATGTGAAACAACTTTATAAACCCACAGAAGGGAAAGGAAAATATCAAATTAGAAAATCACATCGCTTGCATATTCACAATTTGAAAGCATTGATTAGGTACAATCCATATGCACATGTGGTTGACTAACTAGTTCTTGTTGACCCAATGGAAGTTCCTACGAGGGAAGAATTTGATATATCAAATTTTTTTGACTACAAATATTATGTGATTGTAGGAAATCATCCTGCAAAGGCTAGAAGAGAATTGATGCAAGAATATCCCAATAATCAGCCTCTTTTTGAGACAGTCAAATGCATAATTTATGTTGGTTTAACAGATTCAAAAACAAAGTTACTAGCATGGGATTAGAACACAAACAATGAGTACAAAATGTATATGAATTTTATTCAAAGGGTGAGATTTATCCATAATGAATTTTCTGAAATATGTCATGGGGAGAGATCAAATGTTGATGTTAAGTTTTAGAGGCAATGTTGTATGAAAATATAATTCCCATTTGATGATGAAAATACAAAAGAAAAAAATCACAAATGAAGTGATATATTTAGAGCCGTGGATAGCTATTTTCAATTGGTATTTAGAACTGGACAGGTATGGGATTTTATAGATGAGATCTTCACCCTATGGGAAAATATTAGTATAAAAAATCAGAGAGTTAAGAAGGTTAGACCATTGATATGTGGCACAAGTAAGACAGGTCCTGACATAAAAAATCTTAGAGGGGCTTCTGTAGTGCAACATATTAGATATCATTTTCGGGATTAATTGTGTAGAGTAAGTCATTAATATATGACCCATATCCATGAGTATTAGTCTCAACTAAACAATAATTCTCATGATTTGAATAGTCCACTTATCCCTCATTGCATCGGGTGATGCTCATAGAGGTGAAGAAGTGGGATTGAAACCAACGAAATGAATCACATAGCATCAATCATCACTTCTGAGGCTTGCATCTGGTAACCAGGACTTCCTAGGTGGTCACCCATCCCAAGACACCTATGGTTCAAGCGTGCTTAACTGTGGAGTTTCCCCCACAATCAAGCCCACTTAGCTTGCTACCCCATTTGCAAAACATTAGCAAGTATTGTGCCTTATGAACTATCCATTTAGAGATCCCTTCACTCTTATTATTTAAGCATAGAGGGGCTTCCGTAGTGCAACATATTAGATATCATTTTTAGGATTAACTGTGTATATTAAGTCATTAATCTATGACCCATATCCATGAGTATTAGTCTCAACTCACCAATAATTCTCATGATTTGAATAGTCCACTTAGCCCTCATTGCATTGGGTGATTCTCACAAAGGTGAAATGTTCCAGATGATATGACTTTAAAACCTTGGATATCAATGCAAGGAGTGAAGGATGATAAAATTATCATAACCATATTATCACGTGTTAGGTCGGGAGAATTGTCAATAGAAGAAATGTGTGATGAATTTAAAAAGTAAATTTGTTGAGTTATTTTGAAATGTGTGATGAATTTAAAACGTAAGTTGGTTGAGTTATTTTTATTTAAGTTAGGACAAGAAAATTAAATTTTTCAGTTTAACATTATTTTTGTTTTATTCAGTCACAACGTGTATATGAAAATACAAGAGGAAATGGTCAAGATGTTGAATGAATAAAGTTGGTATGATGTTAAACTCAACTATTTAGATTCAAGCTCTTCAATAGTATTGAAACAATTTTTTGTTGCATTCAAAAAGCTATGTTGATTTATTACATTGATATTATCCATTTGTAAGTTAATTTATTTCTATTTTAATACTTATAGATATATAACTATATGTTTGTTTGTCTCATTAAATATTCCAAAGAAGAATGCAGATGGAGTACCTGAAACTTTCAAAAGTTTTATTCAAAAGGCCAAGTTTGAAAAAGAAAGAAGACATGTTAAAAATGTTCAACTTGATGACACCCTTGATCACTAAATTTGGAATGGACTCGACAATGTTCAATATCAAGTGATATTAGGTTATTGTGAACAACTTGCAAATATTGTTCCTAGAAAAGAATACTCTCTAGTTATTGTGGATACCCCTCATGGTTATAATATCCAAAACATTGGATATGATACCGAGCCTTATACTTACCAAGATTTCAATAAAGTGGTTATGGGATTTACAGAAGTTATAACATCACCATTTTGTATATTTCTAGTATTTCATTCAGACACACAACAATAATTAGTACAATCAAGCTTCAAGGGGAAAGAAAAGACAAGGATGCAGTTTATTTGGTAAGATATTGAAAGTGTATGTTTAGCAATTAAGATTAGAAAACAATTTTATTAATTCACAAGTTAATTAAATTTGCACTTATTTATTTTACAAAAACAAGCCTAATATTCAGAGCTCCAATAGAGAATCATTTAAACGTGATTTTGAGAGTATACATCTTTCAACATGGACAAAAGATGATTCTTATAATTCTATTATTGTCAATGCAAAGGATGGAGAGACTCCTAGTAGTATATTGGTATACAATGTTGTGGTTAGAAAACTAAATATGATGAAAAAGATTTGAAAGGAGAGATGGTTAACATTTATCAAAAACCACAAGAATTAATTAATTATCTTATAGATACATTTTCAAATGAAGGAGATTGGGTTTTGGATTTGTTCTTGGGTTCAAGTAAGAATTATGATCTAATATTTATGAAATCATACTTCAATCTTATGTTATTTTTAATTTATGTCTTTTTACAGTATCTAAATTCATTATTTATTTTGTATTTGGTGATTAGGTACAACATTAGCGTGTTTCCTACAGAAATGAAGGAATTGCATAGCCATTGAAAGTGACCCAATGCAGTGCAATTTTATTCAACAAATAATTAATGCTATTCCAGCTCTTCCAGATGAAATGCATGAAGTTGGCTTAAGGAAATGAGATTTTAGTGAATCAAAGGTGGCAAAATTATCAAAGGAACCTCAAGTACCATTAGGAGGATTGACTGGAAAGGATCACTTTGGAGAACTTGCAGATATCAAAGAACCAATGGAAGAAAAAAATGACACAATGGAAGCAAAACATGACGTCAAAGAAGATGATAATGTGTTTGTTGAGAATGATGAATTTTGGGATATATGATGTTGTTGATTAGTTTAAAGATACCTTTGAAGACGATGCTCAATTTTTCAATTTTTTGATGAGCTATAACTGTAATGTTTTGACTTTTAGATTTTAAAATAAGAATAAAGATGTATCTATTGTTGTTTTGTGATGAATCATTTTTTATTTTATTTTTTTATCATTTTATTTGTATGTGACTCACTATACATTGGAAATTTTTATTAAATGTTGTCATTTTTTACTTCAAATGTATAAAAATATGAAATAAAATGATAATTTTTTATAAAATATGAAATAAAATGATAATTTTTTATAAAAATTGAATTTTTTTTTTGTTCAATCATGTCCATAAAAATGTTTTATTTGAGATGTTATTTTAAGGAATATGTAACAAAATGAATAGGTTTTTTTATTATATATGTCTATAAAATGTGTATTTTTTTGCTAAATATTAAAAAATAGTGTTATTTAACTACATTTTTTTCGATGTATTGAAGTGAAGGTAAACAATGTGTTAAAAATGATATTTTTCACTATATTTGAAAAGTATGGAACAATAAATTAATTGAGACAAAATTATATGAAAAATCGTAACTTCAAAAAAGTAAATGGTAAAAAATATTTTTAAGATTGAAAGAAACATGAAAAAATGACTAAAATAATCGTTGAATATAAAAAACAAAAAATTAGAAAAAATGAAAATAGGTGAAAAATAAGCATTTAAAAAAAATAATGTTGAAACATTGTGGATTGAAAAATTTAAAATATCGAAAACCACCTACAAACGGAGGGGGGGTGCTACCGGTAGCACCATTTTTAAAAACGAGGTAAAAAATTGGACCCCCCCCCAAAAACGAGAACTATGTAGAGTTCTCGTTAAGTTGGTAACTATTTTTCAACTGAAAACATGGATTCAATGTTTAATGGATTGATCGAAAAATCGGGCCACCTGATTGCCATTATGGAAATTTGTGGATTGCTCAAAATGTGCGAGAATTTCCCTGATAATTGTTGTTCTTGTGTTGAGATCCTCAAGGAATGACGCATTAGAATACATCAAAACCAAGGAATTTTAGGTATGATCTCTGTTTAGTGGGTTGAGGAACATGCAGAAATATAGGGAATTTAGGTGCTTGCTAGAAGGCTTTGTTTCTTCCTCAAGACATTGGCAAAATCGATAGAAATTATGAGTGAGAAGAAAAAGAATCCAAACTTGTTTGCTTGGTTTGTTGGAGGAAGCCCCGGGCCTGGGGTCTCTCGGGAATTTGTAGCAGGAATTGGTGATGTCTGGTTTTCTAGGATTTCTCTCCACCTTGAAACATGGACCCTTCAAAAGTTAGTCGGAGGAAGTTGTGGTGCTCAGTATTCTAGTCTTTCCCATGAGTTTGAGTTTAAGTGGAAATCATAAATTCCCTTAAGGCCTACTCGACATTGTTGTTCAGGGATCTACGATTTAGTAGTAGCTCCCGTCAGTAGATTATGCCATCTCTCTTTGTCATCTTGATCCCAAATTTCTCGAGATAGAAGAAAGCCACAGGACTAGGTGGAAACCAATGATGAACTTCGACAGTTGCTTCAACTACTCAAAATATCCTTCCAAGTATTTTCCACATAGGTATCTTTCATTGTAGACATTCTCAACCAGCACTGGATGGCCATGACGAAACAACATGATGAGGTGGATTCCATTCGATCTCAAGTGGAATTTTTGCAAGAGTATGTTGCACCAGTTCACATGGAAATTGAAGTAGTTCCCTCAACCAGTGAATCTTCCCCATCAATTGAACAACCTCTTCCAGACTTGAACATGCCCACACATAACATAGAAAAGGAAGAACACGACCCTCCAGTAATGTTTATTAAATACATTTTTATATTAGGCATCTTTTATAGAATAGTCATTATCAAATTTTGTAATGTAATTACTCCCTGTGGAGCTTAGATATCTAGTAGGATAGATAGGACTAATCTATACCTAAACATACATTTTTTTGTCTCGTCGGTGGGAATATTTTGGAACTTTTTGTACTCCTCAACATGCTTCGGCCACAATTTTTTTTTAATAATATACTATCCACCAGTTTTTGTAAAAAAAAATGGAAAGAGTGGCATAAAGGTGCTCGTTCATAACTAAATCATTGGATAGTAAAAGATGGACATTATGCATACTATTAATACCTTTAAAGTAATTCATCAAAACTAAATTTTAAAATAAATTGTGATACAATAAATAAATAAAGAATAAGAGAAAGTGATACAATAAATAAATAAATAGTAAGAAAAAACTATTATACTATAAAGATATCACTAACCCCAATTTATATCATTTTATATATTTCTTATATACATTTTTCTATAAATATAATTTATTATAAAAATTCATAAAAAAAAATTATATTAAATAATAATAATAATATAAAAAAAAGGAACCCCTTAACCATTAGAGCCATTTAAGTTGTAGGCACTTTGTCAAGAAAAGGCTTTAAAAAAATCAAATATATAAACAATTTTCAGAACTTTATAGGCACTCTCTTAAGAAAAGGCTTTATATTTTCATTGCCAATTTACTAAAGATAATTTATATCCAACATGCATTGTTATTGGATTTTTTTAGTTTAGTTAGACTCATAAGAAAAATGCGAGTAATGCTTTCATTTCTTGTTCCTTATTATGAGTTATGTTTGATGTTTTTGCTTATAGAAATTCATGTAAATTGGATTTGTGATATTATTTGTAGATGTGTGTGAATTGTTTTCTTCCCACACGATTAAAAGAAAAAGACAAATTATTATTTTTTATTTGTGAATGTGTGTGAATTGCTTTTTTTTTTAAATATTATTTTAAAAATGAAAAGCAATTGAAAAAAGAAAAAATCAACATTATTAAAATAAAAATGAATTTTATTATATTTTGAGAGTTGTAATATATTCTAAAAATTAATAGAATAAAATAATTTATCATCTTTATGATAGTAAAAGAATATAAATTAAATTGTACCTATTTTTAAAAGTGGGGATAAAAACATTCTCTCTAAATATAGGGCCATTATGACGAGACTCATTTTGTCGAAGGTGTATGAAATTATTTTGGAAAACAAGATTATCCTGTGGTTAGAAAGCCATGAAAAAAGAGCTAAAGGTTGGGCCAGATTATTTTATATGGATGTGAAGTCTCTAGAGAGTTGTGAAGAAAGATAGAGAAAATCCAAAAGAATTTTATATCCTATAATCTCAAAAATAAGGGAAACACACCCTATTTTATGATCCTCTCACAAGCAATTATTTCCCCCATTGAGAGCATGGCGATGACCAAGTACCTAATGTATAAGAACAAGTTAAACAACATGGAAGACAAGAGGCTTCCTGAAATTGCTTCAAACTCTATCCAAAACCACATTTGACTCAAGCGGGGATGGCATAAGGATGTTGAGTCTTGGCTAACCTATTGGGGAATAAAGGAAGAGATGATATTGTAGAATAATGATAACATTAACAATATTATTACATCAAAATTTAAGAGAAAATATGGTGTGACGAAGAGTTAGAGGGAAAAATAAAATTAACATATTATTAGGAGGTACAATCAATATGAATCTAGAAGATCAAAAATATATATATATTGATAAGTATAAAGAAGAAAATAAACATAATAAGAACAAATTCTCATGAGAAAATAAACATTTATAAAATAAGAATAAATTCTTATGAGGTCTATGGTGAAACAAAGGGTTGGTCAATTCCCAAAATGTCATGGGATGAAAGAGTCTATGGCCTTTGTGACACTAAGAGTGTTGAAGATGAAAACACTTTCTCTTAGAATGTCCAACACATATTCACATTAGATCTCAATTTCAAAATATTTGTCACATTACCAATCTTTCTAACCTTTTAACTCAACAAAACAATGATGATCTTGAAATGCTTCTCTTAATATTTTTTGAGCATAGAAATCAAATTTTAAAGAATTCCAATAATACCTTATATTCTTAAGATTTAATATACCAATTAGATTTGAGTCATCATCATTATCATCATCTACATCAATCAAAACTATAAATATGGTTAGTTTTAAATTCAAACCAAGTCTTCAAAACCCTAACAGCAAAGTCAATAGTTAACTTTGCTACAAAATGTCCAATGACTTGAACCCAACGACCATGTTAAGAATGGCCCGTATTTCAATAATCTGAATCATAATATTTAATGTTATTGCATAATAAAAATCCAGAACTGAAATGTATCAATGACAGCATGAACAAGTAAAAGCCTAAATCGGAATTGAGGTCATGATGACGTTTCTTACGACATGTGGTGAAGAAAATTCTCCATGTTGTTGTACGATGATCCTCCAACCTGACCTGCTAGAATTGTGTTGTTCCTCAGCTCCAATATATTTTCCCTTATTATCTTTTCTTGTTCATCATCGGGAATCATTACTTTCGTCACCAATGTCTCCACATTTTCTCTGGAGACCTCATCATTCATATCGAATCCCACCTTCCATACATGATCAACAAATATTTTGTTTGTCTGTTGTTCGGAAAAGAAGGGCCAACAAATCAATTGTCGAGATCCATCCACTGTGTCTGCGAAATCCTCCCACGGAGGGGTGAGACAGGACTTTAGTTTGCGGTGCCCAACTAACAAAGAAGCCTTGGTCCTTGCTTCTCTCCATGAACCCGAGGCAACACAACATAGTATCCCCGAATGAGGTCTGGTCAGATAGCCCACAAGAAGGGTTGATTGCTCGCCTCCAAACCCCATGCAAACTCTATCAACTGCTCGTCTGATAGAACTGTAAAACTACCAAAGCATACATACATCACTGACGATACTCTTTGTTTGTCGAGCCAATCAAGGCACTGAGTTTCCTATTTCCAGATGTTGGTGTTCACTGTTGTATCCCTTGCCGACGGTAAAAGAGGACCAATGGACAGTAATTTTTCTGAGAATTTATTGTTGAGGTCCCTTAACACCGACCCTTCTAAATCGTCGAAACTGTTGAGAAAAACCAGAGAAGCTTGAAGCGTGTTCTGTGCCTGGTTTTTAATGTATTGAAAAATGAAATCTGAGGAGTCTCTTATTGTCATGAGATCTTTCAATCACACTTCTATCAATCCAGGAATACAAGAGATGAGTTGGCCCTTGGATTGATCATGGATCTTTTTCTCCTTTGTTCAAACAATTAATCTCCAAGGATTAACTTACATGAAAGTTATAGTAGTTATTCTTTTGAGCTACTGGATAATGCATGTAAATGAAGTTAATACCAATAATCTGTGAACAACACATTAATTGCATGATTACAAACTTGAATACACAATGGTTACAAAGTGATGGATGACACACTAATTGCAATATCTGACGCCCGATACAAATTTTACGTCATTATGAGTTACATAAAAAAATCAACACATCGTGCAGCACAACAAACAAAATGAAACTACTTAATAAAGGACATGTCCTATAGCCTAAGACCTAAACGATGTTGAATGTGGTCCATGCATGAGGTCCTAAAATATGACATAGTCCCTTTGTAGGGTATATTTATTCAAATATAGGTATACAAGCTCAATTCCTACATTTGGAATACCATGGATGAGTCTCCTATCCCAAGAGATGGTTTATTAGCGACCTAGGACCTATACACAAATTCTAAGGCACTTATCTCATGAGTGGGGCCTTGAACCATGAAAAACATGAAAAAAGACCTTGGATACATTACCAGTTTTAGGTTTTGGATACCAAGGACCTAGACCATAACATAAACCCTATTTATGGAATTGTTGTTGTTGAGATGAGAATACACAAATCTACATAGTGTTGTTAAGGAGTGAAAATGTAATATTTTCTCTATCAGAAAAGTTGTTGACAGAAAATATCTTTCTAGAAGGTTTAACCATTTTTCTACATCATCTGCATCTATTTGACCTTCAAATATAAGAATATCAAAATTGATCTGTACCTTGAAGGGGGTGGCGCCTCCACTTGAGGAAGATGCATCTCTTGTTGACAGTTGTCGAAGGATTTGTGCAAGATTATCCATCATATCGTTCCTTTGTCGTGAGAGTGCTTCCTCGAACAACATTTTAAAGGGATATGTTGCCCCATCATCTCTCTTTTCTTCCCCCATGGGCAATCATCGGGTTCGGTGAGGCTGATCTTGCAAACGCTCAACTGGTTTGAGTCCCAACTACTTATACCCTGACCTCGTTGGGGACATGCACAAAGAAACCAATGAAGAGAATACCACTCTGATACCATTGATCCAGATTTATGAACAAAACAAAATGAAACATAGACCTATAATATTAACACATCTATGAACTTAACTTCTATCCAATAAAGAAATCTACTAAAGATGTAAAATGAAGAATGAAAATAATCTATGAGAAGAGATGTGGCGACTACGTGCATTTGTATGAGCACATTACAATGAGGCCTTCAAACATTTTTAGCATCCAGAAGTAATAAAAAAACCATAGAAATCCAAAAACTTAACCCTAGGAGATGAAGCACCAAAAGTCATGTGGGCCTCGATGGTGTAAGTTGGTACATCAAATTCCTGGGTTTGTAACTTTTGCATATGATCTCTATTTAAGGCATTCGATACCTCATCAGAAAGTTCTATCCAAGAAGCACGTCTTCCAAAAGTCCAAAAAAATATCGTTTAGGGCCTCAAAATGGCCCCGAAAGTTTGGGACTCAAAAAAATGAAAACAAAACTGCCAAAATGAAAATTGTAACTGCGAAGATGAAAGTTGTATGTGAGCTAGATAGAAGAGGAGGGTGGCCATCGATATCCACTTGGATCACACGAGGAGTAAATGCATAGGAGACCATTAAGAAACAATAACAATGTCCGAGAACCCCCACAAGATGTGGCCAGAATATAGACAAAGAGAGGAAATTGAGGTTCAATCTTCAAGTCATGCTAGGGCTAAAGGAGGGCTCCTAGGCCTACAAAAAAAATGTAGCATGGGAACCAAATGGAAATATGGGTACTAACTAGGGTTTCCATGAAGGGTAGGCACTATTGAACTGGTTACAATGTGAAAAAGGAGTGGCTAATGTTGCAACCAGTCATGATCAAACCTAAGGCATAGTGTCAACAAAATTGACTGTTAATAATGAAAAACGAGAAATGCATGGAAAAACCTATTCCTATACGCCAATTTTGGAACATGTACCTCAAGTTCAGTGGATGTCACCATCTTTGTAAAAAAAAAGTCCCTAGTATCCTATCAACACATGTAAACTATATTCAAATGTCAAAACACATAGTGAAATCTCAAAGAAGAAAATATTTTTGGATTTTTTGAATACAATATATGCAAAAGAAAAGCACTCACACCACACACCTATGTACAAGGAACTACACATATTTATGCTTTATGCCAATCAGATCCAATTGCGAGGCTTAGAACAAGGATATTTTTCATAATCAATGAACTCATGAGCCAATGTTTTCATCATATAGTTTACCTTGTCCGGGCCACGCCACATGGAAATGAATCTATGCAGCCAAAGATACTCATCATGAATGTTTTTTTGAGATATTGAAACTCCTTCATGGGGTCCATCAAGACATGAAGGAAGTACGAAACATGAATATTCAAATGAAGGGGAAGAAGAGAATTCAGTGGAAAGTTATAAAAACTATATCTGAGATGGAAATGGGTTAAGACTAGGAGGGATATTGGATTCCCCACCAAATTCCCATAGTCTCGTATCAAGACTCATCATGTTAACTCTCATTGGTTCTGAAACATGGAAAGATGATCAATGTATCACCTCATCTTTTGGTTGATCTAAAGAAACCATGATATCTATGATCACCTCTTCGGAAGGAAACTTAGTATCTAGGAAATCATGTGAACATGAAGAGTTAAAAACCTGTACGGGTGGAGTAGTTTGATCACACTCCATACGAAGATTAACTTCATGACCGGTATCAACATATGCTGATGGGATTTCCAGATCGACAATCTAGACCGTGGTGAGTGGTAGGTAAGCTCCATATGAGTCAACATCCTCGAGATGAGGTACCATCTAGGGATCAAATCACTCGAGGGATCCACTGGTAGATGAGGAAATCATGTTGATAGGAGAAATTTTGGCAGTCAGAGACGGTCGGGGAAGGAGAAATATTCCCATCAGCAAAGGATATTTGAACATCTCTGCACCGACATTCATATAAGAATGTGTGGTATCACTAACAAAGGGTACAGTAGACCTTGTATTAGATCCAAGGTCTGGGGTAAACTAGCACTGATCAATCATAATGATTTCCAC
Organism: Picea engelmannii; assembly: GCA_009831015.1. NCBI lineage: Eukaryota > Viridiplantae > Streptophyta > Pinopsida > Pinales > Pinaceae > Picea > Picea engelmannii. Next base: position 279,164 of record ML799293.1, read on the forward strand.
TAGATGATGAAAGTGTAGGACCCTGACAATTGATGAGACAACTGTAGTCATATTGTAGAGCCAAGTACACTCGAGTAACAAATTGTACTCAAGATGTGCTTCAACAACGTCCACATCAACAGAGAAATTCTTACCACCTAACTCAATGGGTAAGATGATGATTATTCCATGGGGTTGGAACATGTGTCTGTCGAATTCCTAACGAACACACTATGATATGAAATAATACCTGATGGGAGAGCCTATGAGTAACCTGAGAAGAATAAAAGGTCATCATACTCAACTCCGAGGGATCAACCCTATTGGATTACTGAGAGGGGGGGTGAATCAGTAATAAAGAAAGTTAATCCTTTTTCACCATAAAATGAAAGTTTTATATCAATGTAGCATTATCATCCATTAGTTGCATAGTAAATAAACACTAAAAAAATGAGCAATCACACATATACACAGTACACCAGTTTTTTACGTGGAAACCCAAAGTGGGAGAAAGCCACAGAATGATTTTTATTATATGTCTTTAAGAATTACATTCATTGGAAGCACCAACTTCCTTTTTTTTCCAGCTGCAACTGGAAGGAGGCTCCAACCCCCTAGTTTGTCAGGCTACAACCTGAAGGAAGCTCTAACTCCCCAATTCTTTGGCTACAACTAGAAGGAGGATACAACCCCCTAGTTTCTCAGGATACAACCTTAGGGAAGATCCAAATCCTCAATTCTCTGGCTACAACCCCCTATTTTCTCTGGCTACAACCGGAAGGTGGCTACAACCATCTGTCTTTTCCCCGTCCAACCATCTTGACATAGAAGTAGAATGATGGAACCACTGTCACACTATCACAGTGAGATATACTCCTGTAAACCTATACCAATCAACCTGTAATCAACCTATACCAATAACCTGTGCCAACATGTACCATACATCAACCTATACCTCAACCTGTACCATAAACAAATGCATCAAACATGCACCAAACCTGTACAAATAACCTATCACAATAACATGTCCAAACAACATGTAATCAACCTGTACCATAAACAAGTGCATCAACGATGCACCAACTTGTACCTCAACTTGTACCATCAACGAGTGCATCAAATATGTACCAAATATGTACCAATCATGCATCAAATAAACATAAACTATGACTCATCAATATGTACCAACATCATCAACTATACACCTCATGTATGCGCCAACTCATCAACTACTTGTCTCAACCATGTACCCAACATGTACCTCAACCATATACCAATATAACCATCAAAATTTCTCTAGCAATACATCATGCTATCCATAACCAAATACCATAAACCCTTACATCAAAACATGTGCCATAGCCTCACTTTTATGTAGCCTCAAGTTAAACCAACAACTTCAACAACACATCACAACCAAAAGACCAATATCCATATGCCAAATACCAACAACAAAATACCAATTGTATCCTTCAACAAATCTGATATATGCAACAATATTGAACATCCAATACCATCTCAAGAGCTAAACCCTAGCTCACAAAACATACTTCAAACAAGATGTGCCATATCTCTCATAAATAGACCCCAACCATGTTGTTGTTGCGATTCTACTGCCACGATTTTTCTGCTGCACTTTTTCTACCGCACTTTTTCTGCCGCAATTTTCCTGTCGCACTTTTTCTGTCGCACTTTCTTTGCCGTAGTTTTCTTGCCGCGATTTTTCTACCACACTTTTTTTGTTGCACTTTTTCTGCCGCACTTTTTCTGTTTCACTTTTCTTGCCACACTTTTTCTGCTATAGTTTTCCTGCTACGATTTTTCTGTCGCACTTTTTCTGTCACACTTTTCTTGCCGTAGTTTTTATGCTGCGGTTTTCTCTATCAATAATACCTATCCAAAATAACCTTTCACAAAATACATATTTAATGATATTCAATAGGTTCAAGTGTGTTTAAATGGGAGAGCCTTTCCTCTTATTTATACTTTCATGTAGCATCCTCAAGGGGTTACCTTTTAACCATCTTAACCCACTTTCCTTATTTTAGGGTTAACCCACTTATAACTACTTGTTCACTTAACTTAACCACTTTCCACAATTAGTAAGTTCTCCATTAACTTTATTATTTAAATAATTTCTTTTGCATCTACTTTGACTTATGGTACACACATCACTTCACTTTATTATTTAAATAATTTCTTCTTTGCAAACACTTTGACTACTTTGACCTTTTGGGGCTTCTAGATGACTCAAGAGGGTTCTCCAACTTCACATGGCCATAACTCTCTAACCGTGAGGAGTTATGTGACGTTCCACATACCACCGGAAATGGCATGACATGTACTATCCATCCATAATAGTATTACCTTAAAATATATTAAAACTCATACCATTATACATCAAACAAACTTGGGTCCATTACCCAAATCTTTGTGCTACCGAAATTCGCTACCAGACTTTCTTCAAGGGTTGACATCAATGACAACCAACCCAATTAATCAACAATCTCCCCATTTGGCATTGATGGAAACACTCGGATGCAATACTGAAGTCATATCACTCATGCTCCCCCTAGAACCATGCCTCTATGCTTTTTCTCCAAGCATTTACATTTTCATATGATAAATCTCTCCCCCTTTGTCATCAATGTTAAAGGTATAATGCCATCTGGGGTTGCTCCCCCTGACTTAAATCTTCCTTAAATTTATCTCCCAACCTGAACTATCCTCTTTATGGTGCTTCCTTGTGTAAATATAAGACATATAAGATAATATTTCAAAATCATTCATTTTGGAGTAGAAATTACTCTGAGTCTCTGGCATAGATACTCAAAGGCTTCCCATGGAAGCAATTTTGTAAATATGTTTGACACTTGTTCTTTTGTGCCCACATATTCAACTCTGATGTTCTTCTTTGTAACCTATTCCCGTAGAAGGTGATAATTGATTGGAATGTGCTTCATCTTGGAGTGCATCACCGGGTTCTTTGAGATATTAATGGTGCTTGTATTATCGCAATAGATTGGAATGGGATCATCATACTCAACTTGTATATCTATCAGAGTTTGTTTCATCCATAGAACCTATGTACAACATCCTTCTATTGCAATATACTCTGCCTCAGATGTAGATAAGGATATTGATGATTGTTTCTTTCTTAGCCATGATATTAAACACTCACCCAAGTAGAACGCTGCTCCATTGGTGCTTCGTCAGTCATCAATGCAACCTGCCCAATCTGCATTTGTGTAGGCAATAATTGATTGATTATTTCCTTTTAGATACCATAATTCAAACTCTTATGTTCCTTTGAGATATTTGAAAATCCTCTTTACTACTAATACATGTGATTCCTTTGGTATTGTTTGAAATTGTGCCACTTGTCCAATTGCCTGCATTACATATGGTCTGGATGTTGTCACATATAGTAAGTTACCAATCATTGACTTGTATTGCCTCTGGTCTGTAGACTTTGAATCATCATCTTTTCTCAACTTGAAATTGGTTTGCATAGGAGTGGTAACTAGTTTGCAATCTTCCTTTGTTTCTTTGACATGTCTGAAGACCTAGAAAAAAAGATAGTTCTCCAAGTAATGAAATTTCAAATTCATTCTACATATCCTCTACAATTTTTTTGCTTAACCTGTCATTAGTACTTCCAAAAACAATATCATCAACATAAATTTCAATTAATAAAATACTACCTTGAGTTACCTTGATGTAGAGGTTTCTATCTGCACTTCCTTTCCATAGTTCGTAGGGAGTTTTTTCAAATTTTTTTCTAAGCATTAATGTGAACTGTTGTATGCACTGCATGTTTCCAAAAAATATATGTCAATTTGGAATCCATTAGCATTGTTTGATCCATTTCCTGTGTAATTATCATCCATTATGAAAATGTTCCTTTGTCTCTGAACCACTCTCTAAACCAATCTATGAATCCATGCTCTCGTTCACTGTCATAGATCTATCCAAACCTGCTAAGTATTCTTATGAATCCATCTTTGTCCATACTGTCCAAGACTCTACTTGTGCAAATGTCCATAATGTTGACCCATTTATCACTATACTATCACGAATTCTTGATTAATCTATCAAATTGTACTTCTACCAATTGACTGCTCTAGATCTGTTTTCTCAAACTCTGCAAGTTGCTCGAAGGATGGTTCTTTGGTCTGTCACAACTATCGCATAGACTCCCCCTGTCTAATATTGATGTTACCTGGGAGTCTCTAAGTTGAATGGCTTGGAAAAATTCCCGATCTGATGTGTATTCATCATCATATTCATTGGTATATTCATCATCATCTTTATTGGTAGATTCATCATCTCTCTGAACTATGATTTATTTATTTCTCTCTATGGATTCATCTTTCACCACAATTCCTGAAAGTACAATCTCTTGAACCTGTTCCTTATTTACATGTCTTTCATTTCTTTCAGTTATTTTCCAAACCTTTATATATCTGAAATCTTTCTTTTTCTCTGTAGAATTTTCTTCATCTTGTTTTATTTCCAATCTTGTGATCTCTCGTACCTTGTCTTTTTTCACCTATTCTTCTTGTTTTCTTATCCATACTTTCTTATATATGATATCCGTTTTCTCTTTCATGGAAGTATCGATCATGATTCTACAATCACTAGCTATGTTTCATTAGTTATGACATTTGCAACATTCAATGTTACGTGGGGCCACATAGAAACTTCTTGCTTGAACATTTCTTTTATAATCCATGTAATTTGCAACCTTATGTCCAAAATTAGTACAATAAAAACAATGACCATAAAATAAATTTGCATACCTGGGAGTGAATGATCTTCTTTGTGGTATAGTCCTTCTGAATTTATGCCTTGATTGATCATGATCATGATTGAATCTTCTTTGTGGCTTGAACATGGATGGTCTTCTTGAATATGTATCTTCAATAGTTTTCTTAGATTATGGTTGACCATGATTATTTCCTTTGAGTACTTCTGCATAACTCTTTCTATTTTCTTCATTCTTCTTTTCTAGCAACCTAGAGTGCTTATCTTCATTCTCTATAACTGATGTGGATGTTTCTGTCTCTTTAACGTTCTTGTTGATCTTGACGATTTTAATTCTTAATCTGACAACTTCTTCTTCAAGCTTCTCAACCTCTTCTTCTTTCTTCATTATCTGATACTTCATGACTTCTTCTGTTCTTTTCACTTCTCCAAGCTGAATTTTTAATGTGATTGTTTTCTCTTCAAGTCCTTTCTCTTATTGATCAAACTCTCCCTCAAGATGGTTTAGATCGTTACTTCTTTCCTTAAGATTATCTCTGAGTATCTTCTCTCTCATTTTTGCTTATTCCTTCTGTGCTGTTATGTTGGCTTCCAAATACTGCTTTTGATATTCAATATTTTCTTCGATATTTCTGGCTTCTTCTAGTTGAGTTCTTAAGTTTTCGATGACCTATTGGGATTATTCAAAAATGTGAACACTTTCCTTTTGTTTCATCAATTATTTCTTGAGTGAATTATTTTCTTCTCTTAGTTCATCAAAAGAACTAGTCAATTCTGCTTCATAGTTCTCTTCCTTTTCAATTAGTTTTTTTGTCTCATTTCGTTCATGGAATTATATTTCAAGATGTTTGTGTTTTTCACAATTAAAGCAAAACAACATACCTCTTGTGATTATGTACTCTTCATATTTTGAATCTATTTGGCATGGTGAACATAATTCATCTTGATCTGCATCTCCATATTCTTTGGCATTTTTTGAATCTGCGATGGGTGAATAATATATTTCATGTAACTTATCCCAAAGTTCTTTGGTTGATGAACATTGACCAACCTTTTCTCTTACCGGATTAGGTAATCCTTCCTAGATGAAATCCATTGCTATTTTTTTATTCTTCTTCAATTCCTTCTTGGTTGCAGTGTTTTCCCTTTTTGAACTATCATATCCTGTAACAAATGATAGCCAAATTGCCTTTGTTCTTGTAAAAATACGTGTGTCCTTCTTCTCCACATATCATACTTTAAACCATTATGACCATTAAACATTGGTACTCCATTCTCAGAATAATCTATGATCTCCTTCCAGTGGTTAAACTATTTCCTGAAGGAACTTGCTATGATACCAATTGTTAGATTACTGAGAGGGGGGGGTGAATCAGTAATAGAGCAATTTAATCCTTTTTCACCATAAAATTCAAGTGTTATATCAATGTAGAATTATCATACAATAGTTGCAAAGTAAATAAACAATGAACAAATGATCAATCACACACATACACAGTACACCAGTGTTTTTCGTGGAAACCCAAAGCAGGAGAAAACCACAAAATGTTTTTTCTTATATGTATTTAAGAATTACATTCATTGGAAGCACCAACTTCCTTTTTTTTCCAGCTACAACTGGAAGGAGGCTCCAACCCCCTAGTTTCTTAGGCTACAACTTGAAGGAAGCTCCAACTCCCCAATTCTTTGGCTACAACCCCCTAGTTTCTCAGGCTACAACCTGAGGGAAGCTCCAACTCCCCAATTCTACGGCTACAACCAGAAGGAGGCTACAACCCCCTATGTTCTTCGGCTACAACCGGAAGGTGGCTACAACCACCTATCCTTGCCTCGTCCAGCCACCTTGACATATAAGTAGAATGATGGAACCACTGTCACACTATCACTGTGAGACATACTGCTTTAAACTTGTACCAATCAACCTGTAATCAACCTGTAACAACCTGTACCAATAACTTGTTCCAACATGTACCATACATCAACCTGTACCTCAACCTGTACCATAAAAAAATGCATCAGCCATGCACCAAACCTGTACAAATAACCTATCCAAAAAACTTGTAATCAACCTGTACCATAAACAAATGCATCAACCATGCACCAACCTGTACCTCAACCTGTACCATCAATGAGTGCATCAAACATGCACCAAATATGTACCAATCATGCATCAAATACACATAAAATATGACTCATCAAGATGTACCAACATCATCAACTATACACCTCATGTATGCACCAACTCATCAACTACTTGTCTCAACCATGTACCAACCATGTACCTCAACCATATACCAAATACATATACCAATATAACCATCAAAATTTCTCTAGCAATACATCATGCTATCCATAACCAAATACCATAAACCCTTACATCAAACCATGTGCCATAACCTCACTTTTATGTAGCCTCAATTTAAACCAACAACTTCAACAACACATCACAACCAAAAGACCAATATCCATATGCCAAATACCAACAACAAAATACCAACTATATATTTCAACAAATATGATATATGCAACAATATTGAACATCCAATACCATCTCAAGAGCTAAACCCTAGCTCGAAAAACATACCTCAAAAAATATGTGACGTGTATCTCATAAATAGACCCCAACCATGATGTTGTCGCGATTATGTTTCCGCGATTCTACTACCACGATTTTTCTACCGCACTTTTTTTGCCGTAATTTTCATGTTGCATTTTTTCTGTCGCACTTTTTATGCTACAGTTTTCCTGCCGCACTTTTTCTGCCATAGTTTTCCTGCCATGATTTTTCTACCGCACTTGTTTTTCCTCACTTTTCTTGCTGCACTTTTCTCTATCAATAATACCTGCCCAAAATAACCTTTCACAAAATAGATATTCAATGATATTCAATAGGTTCAAGTGTGTTTAAATGAGAGAGCCTTGCCTCTTATTTATACTTTCATGTAGCATCCTCAATGGGTTACCTTTTAACCATCTTAACCCACTTTCCTTATTTTAGGTTTAACCCACTTATAACCACTTGTCCACTTAACTTAACCACTTTCCACAATTAGTAAGTTCTCCATTAACTTTATTATTTAAATAATTTCTTTTGCATCTACTTTGACTTATAGTACACTCATCACTTCACTTTATTATTTAAATAATTTCTTCTTTGCAAACACTTTGACTACTTTGACCTTTTGGGGCTTCTAGATGACTCATGAGGGTTCTCCAACTTCACATGGCCATAACTCTCTAACCGTGAGGAGTTATGTGATGTTCCACATACCACCGGAAATGGCATGACATGTATTATCCATCCAGAATAGTCTTACCTTAAAATATATTAAAAATCATACCATTATACATAAAACAAACTTGGGTCCATTACCCAAATCTTTGTGCTACCGAAATTCGCTACCAGACTTTCTTCAAGGGTTGACATCAATGAAAACCAACCCAATTAATCAAAAAACCCCATCTATGGCTGACAACAATGATATCCATTGTGTGGGTCAAATTTGGAGGACTTCAAGTGCAGACATGGCACATGGTGCCCTGGCCAAGTACTCCACAATTTTGTAGTTGTGGGCAGCCCATGTGTTGGGATTATGCATCATACATCGAAGAATTCCCTTAATTGGGTGAAGTAGTGCATCAAAAAATGGCTTCTCAATATGAATAGGGCCACTAGGATGGGAAGGAGATGTTTCTTCTGGTGTAGCATGAGAAGTCTTGGTAATGTCATAATTCTTGGCTCATGTTTTCAAATTGAGCATTTGGTCACACATGAAAATGGAAGCATTCAAGGAAAACCCCTCGTGATGAGGGGTACTTTCCATGCCCTGTTGTGGAGGGGAATGATTTGTGGCAACCATATTTTGAAGTTCAGGGGAGAAAGGATGGCTAAATGGGTTATTATGAGTTATTATGATTAAATTTTTTAAATCAAATTATGATTAAGATAGGATGGCATAAACAGGGTGGAAGGAGTCATCGAGATCCCATCATCCAATACCATAATTAATGAATGTCCTCTTAGAATCAATGCATGTCATCTCGGTGTCACATCTAAGTAGGAAACAAGTTGTCAACGCAATAGTACCCTCCCCTTTCATCATGATATACACAAAGCACACTCTTCACATGAACATGGTGGGATATTGTACTCAACGTACACAAATATAGTTATGTTGACATGTCTTCATATCGTGTTGAAATCAATTGAAAAGATACTTAAAAACTGAAGAAGAACTCAACAATTTGGTGAGGCCATAAGGGAAAAATACAAGTGAGATTACGCTCACACACACTATATTATAATTTGATAAATTGCATAAAAATTTATAGGCTAGAATAGCCTCTAACATCGTTCTAAATTTGTGGATATGAAAACCACTTAAACACTAATCTAGAAATGTCTTTTTAGCTATTTCCTAACTATGAAATTTCGCTATTATTATCCAACACTCCCCTTTAATGGAGAAATAGATTTAATACAATAAAAATACATAACATTCCTTTCGGTCTTAGTCTAGGCTAGGATTACAAACATTACAAAGGACAAGTGAAACAAAATTTGTTTCAACTCCATGTATGAGTGAGTTTTTCTCTTTCTCCTTTTCCAGATTGTGAACCCTCTATGCATTTTCAATTTAAGTCTTCCTCTTTTGTTGAAAATTCCACGTTTCAACTTCTTATGCTTAATCTTCTTGTTGGTGTTTGTCATCGATATGAAAATTATTTCAGATTGTCCATGCTTCTCCTCTTCAACTTTTTCTTCGAAAATTTGATTGTATGTTAACTGCTTCCACATGCCATTCTCTGTTGTTTTCTCTTCACTATTAAGCTTTTGATTATCAATTTGTTGCAAAATTAACTCATAGTAAAATATGATTTCTTCAAGGCTCCACTTCATAAAAATTTCTTCAATTTCAACATCTTCTTTTCCAATATCCATTGTGTTTTCATCATAAATTGACTCAGTTTTTGTCTATGTAATGCAGTCTTCTTCTTCTTCAATGATCATGAAGCCTTCAGTAAGTTGTGGTTTTTCAATCCATTCTTCAAGGAACTTCAAATCTTCTTCCAAATATTTTTCAACTGCATCTAGGTGCTCTTCTTCATTTTTCTGGGTGCTCTTCTTCATTGTTGTTTGCTTTTGTTAGTGCTCCCAGCTCTGTTGTTGCAGTTTTAGTATTGACGTTGTCTACAACATCATCTAACACATGATTTTCAATTTCCTCTACAACACTCACTATCGCTGCAGATCCCTCATCATTCATTATTTCAAGTAGGTGTCCTCTTACATTTAGCAAATTATCAATATATTGTATTTCCTGCTTTATCTTCAACCAATCTTCATTTGACATGTTCTCCTCATCATACATTACCTCAATGACAGTTTCTTCATTACAATCATCATTATCCACATGCAACTGACCACAGTGGGGTTCAACATCTTCTATAGGTTCACCATCAACTTCAGAAGTTTCCTCATAAGCATATGCACTATTTTCACTATATTTCATTTCTAGAATATCCCATAACATTTTTTCATTGTCTATATGACCAAATTCATATAAAATAGGAGATAAAATACTTGTATCCAGTGTTGAAATGATAAGATATAAGACTATTTTATATCTTCTCTTATCATGGGAATTGACCAAACCATGTTTAACAAATTACCATAAATCTACTAAACCAAGTAATCCTTCTATTTTATATGCCCAAAGCTTAAAATTTTTAGAGAATGATGGTTAGTATTTTCAATATTTCACCTATTTCTTCATGTTCCTCGTTGATCTGATCCAGATCTGCACTTTGATCCTCAAGCATGGGTTCTTCAAGTGAAAGCACATCATACTTATCCGCTAAATATAATGATTTGTAATGTTGATTCTTTCCCCTGACGTGTTTCAACTCAGGTACATCACTTCACCTAGTATATGCACAGTGGATCACAACAACATCAACGCAGCGATTACCAATTACTCTTTGGAAAATCTCTATGGAAGCGAATACCAATTGATACAGGAAAATTCCAATTTTCCCGCTGGTTCACTGTCTAAGAATTGCGGATTGTTTGTCACAACAAAATTTATTTTTTCCTCTGGTATGTCACCAAATCCACGCAAACATACAGAAACTGCTCCAAACCCACATGCCAAATCGTTGCTATAGCAGTTGACGAATGCTTTTCTTTATACACAACACTAGATTTACACCAAAAACGTGAGCGCATACATTACCCGATCTCTTATTAGCTAGTGCATGCGCATACATTACCCAAAAAAATGACACCTAAAAACTAATCTGGGCATCATAAAATTTTCAACTGAATTTTCAAATTTTCATCATAAAATTGAAAAACTTATTTGAGATATGGTTGGATTATTTTTATACCTGGGCGTGGTTTAAATTCTAATAAAAAAATGCCCATAATCAAAGAATTCAAGTTTACCTCAACTTTACACAAGATTTCCACGTAGGTCACAATTCACACGAGCTCTGCTCTGCAATGCAGGTTTTTCTCCCATTTCTTTCACCTCTTCGCAAGCAGCATCATGCTACATTTCCAGTTATGTATTGTCGAATCAACGCAGTGGGCACGTCGACAGATTTCAGCAGATCAGTTGAGCAGCAGCGTGGAGTCACCAGCTCAGATCCATCTCAGACGCGCCCTCACACCAGTCGATGGCTCGTCAGATCTATTCACATTGGCAGTGGCTCTTCTAACCAATTCTATGGCAACGACGGCCCAATTGAGAACAACCCTCCTCACTCCTCCAAATTGAAACTTAGATCAAACCCTTCTCACTCGTCCAAATTGAAACTTAGATCAAGAGAGGGTGTTCCAATAAAGGGGAAACAATTAACTTAGATCTGGACGTAATTATGGCAGTCGATGGCGCATCAAAGTAAGTTAAGGCCCTTCAAAGGAAACGATAGCAGGGGCTATGTTCAAGAAAACGACAGCCCTGTTCGGATCTATTCAAATTGGCAGTGGTGGCTCTTTTTTCAGGCGACCCTCCCAACCATATCTATGGCTCTATGGCAGCTTTAATCATTACGCATGCAACAACTCTTTGGCTCTCTTCCTTACCGGAGGCTCTATAAACAATCCCAAGGTTTACACAGTTCATAGCTCTAATCCTCAACCGATGCAACTTAAACTCGCACAAAATTAAATGGCGGCGGCTATATATCCACATCATACACCTGCTCAATGCCCACTCGCACAACCGACTCATATCACACCCAAGTCCATGGCTCTCACGATGGTTGCAGCTTCACCAATTATGGTAGTCTTCTCTCTTCACTGAAACGAAGGTGGTGTGGTTCCTCACTCAGTTTTTGACCTACGCTCTTATACCAACTTAAAAACTGTAGAAGAACTCAACAATTTGGTGAGGCCACAAGGGCACAACATAAGTGAGAATATGCTCACACACCATATCATAATTTGATAAATTGTGTAAAGATTTATTTATAGGTTAGAATAGTCTCTAACAACCTTTTAAATTTGTGGATTTGAAAACCACTCAAACACTAATCTAGCCATTTGTTTTAACCATTTCCTAATTACGACATTTCTCCATTATTATCCAGTAAAGATGGATTCAGTGTTTAATAGGAATGTAGGGAATTTAGGTGCTCGATGGAAGTCTTCGCTTCTTCCTCAATACATTAGCGAAACAGATAGCAAGCAGGAGCGAGAAGAAAAGGAATCTAAACCTATTTGCTTGGTTTGTTGGAGAAAGCCCCTGGCCTGGTCTCTCAGGAATTTGTAGCAGGAATTGGTGATTCCTGGTTTTCTAGGATTTCTCTCCACCTTAAAATAGGCACCCTTCAGAAGTCGTGGTGCTCAGTCTGCTAGTATTTCCCACGAGGTCAAGTTTGAGTGGAAATCATAAATTCCCTTAAGGCGTACTCAAGATTGTTGTTCATGGATCTACGGTTTAGTAGTAGCTCCTGTCAGTAGATTATGTCATCTATCTCCGTCATCCCGATCCCAAATTCCTCGAGATAGAATAAAGCCACAAGAATAGGTGGAAACCAATGATGAACTTTGACAGTCCCTTCAACAACTCCAAATAGACTTCCAAGGATTGTCCACATAGATATCTTTCATTGTAGACATTCTAAACCAACACTGAATGGACATGAGGTAGCAACATGATGAGGTGTATGCCATTAGGTCTCAAGTGGAATTTCTATACGAGTAGGCTGCACCAGTTCACATGGAAATTGAAGTAGTTCCCTCAATCAGTGAATCTTCCCCATCAGTTGAACAACCTCTTCTAGACTTGAACTTGTCCAAATAGGGCATAGAAAAAGAAGACCATGATCCTCCAGTGATGTTTTTTAAATGCATTTGTATATTGGGCATCTTTTATAGAATAGTCACTATCAAATTTTGTAATGTAATTATTCCTAGTGGAGCTCAAATATCTAGTAGGATAGATAGGACTAATCTAGACCTAAACATGCATTTTTTGCATCACAAATGTTTTTGAATAATATACTATCCACCAGTTTTTTTAGAAGGGTCGCATAAAGGTGCTTATTCATAACTAAATATATTTCTTATATACATTTTTCCATA
>ML799293.1:310484-321674 GCA_009831015.1 Picea engelmannii
AGGGTCTTCTTCCCAAGACATGCATTAATGATGAAATTTAGGGTTTTAGGATATCAACAAGTTTTTTTAGGTACAGAAACCATGCATGGTCTCAAAACCATAAGACAAGCTTTTTAAAAGGAACATTTGGCATAGTATTGGATAAAGCATGGTTTATATGTATTTTGCATCCACAATGTCCTCTTCCTAAGATATGCTTTGAGGATGAACTTCAAGGGTCTAAGCTTTAGACTAACTACTTAAGGGATATTGGCCATAATGAGGTATTGAATTATTGAACCATGAGACATGTCTTTTAGAATCAATCTCGAGCCTAGGTGTGGAAAAATTGCTTTATTTAGAGGTTTGACACACTAGGGGAGGGTCTTCTCTCCCAAGCCATGCTTTGAGGATAAAATATGAGGGTTTGGGATTTGTTATCACATAAAGTTGTCAAGGGCTGCAAGCCCCAGCCATGAGCGCAATACACAACACTCAGAGCGACTCATTCCAGGCTCGAAATCAATGGCCGAAGCCCAAAATAGATCTGGACCATTCAATTATCCAGAATGCCACGCGTCATTAGATCCTCAGCTTCGGAGGTTTGCTTAGAGGGAAATGTGGTTTGAGAATTGAAATTCCCGAAGGCCGATTCGCGAAGCAGATCTCAGTCATTGATTCGAAGAGGGGAGATCTGATTCGTCAATCTAAAGCGCCATAGTTGGGTCGTTGATCAGGAAGCCTCATCTCAGATCACGAGATCAATGATCACACTCCATTGTGGGGTACGAAGGTGCACACGTTTTAAAATTTTAAGGGCGAGCCGCAATCAGAACCGTGGTTTTTTGAAAGGGACGCGTGGCGGTTCATGGTGAATTGCGGGGACAAAAGCGATTTGCTTTCAGACCACCCATGGTAGCGCCCGCAATCACGCAATTGCGTAGGGTCATGGCCCTAGGTCACATTGAGGATGGAGCGATGGAGAAGAACTGTGCCAAAGGCTGAAAGCACCTCGCTCCACATCACCCCTGCGCATACGCTATCAGAATGCCACCTGCAAAGCTCGCATTGGTCATATACAAAGACCATTCATGGCCTTGAGGCATCAGGATGGACTCGCAGAAGTCATTGGCACCATCTGAGAACAGTTATGGGTGTTAGGCCTAGTCCTAATCCCAATGAAGACAATTATTGAAGATTGTGGGTAGCAGTTGAGACCTCGCCTCATCCCATAAATGGAAACCGTTGCAGAGAGAATCCATGAAGGCACACTTACGATCTAAAGCTTCCTTATGGGAATTTTTTCCTGTAAAGTACATAACTATGCCTGGTTCGCGTCTGACATAATGAGATCTGCACAACCTGGCAGAGAGGGCATCGACTGAAGGCTTTGAAGGCAGTGATATGATCAAATTCCTGGTGGTTGCATCATTTTAGTATATATAGGCAGTTTTGATATGTTGTTAAGGTCGATGGTGAGCTAGGCTCCCTTATTGTAATATTTTGATGAAGAACTCTGGTTCTCTGGTTATGTAACTTGATTTGAGACTTCTTGATTAATCTAAGTCATCTTTCTTCTTCCATCTTATTTGCCTCTGATACTGAGAGAGTTTATGATTGATTGATTCACATGGATGTTGTAATTGTATTATGATAAATGTTTGATTATAGTATTGTTATGATTTCTTTTAGCTTCCTTGAAATTTGAATCCAAGAGGACCATGTGTTTAAGTTTTTCCTCCTTGGGTTGCTGGAAAATCTGATATTGATAGCGGACCTCTACACTTTTCTCACTAAATCTTCCTCCTACTCACCCTTACTCCAACTTACTGACTGAAGTTGATTCAAGACCTCAATGGTTGGTTCATGCTAGTCCAAATTTTCTGAGTTAGAATATTATTATCTCGAGTCTTATCCATTTGGCCCCCTTAAAACTCATTTACATTTACTGTATCAACTGATGGGTATTGGGCTTATCCTGATTACATTCTGAGGGTGATTTCTAGTGCTAACATAAATGGCATCGTTGTCGGGGATGGATTTGAGCAGATTGAAGAGCTCCCTGGGAAGAACGACATAGATCCAACTCTTGATGATCGACAAGAGAGGGATACATAAAATTGACTGTAATCATCTACCTGACAACTCCACAATCAGAGACTCCACTGGGGAAGATCCCATTGACAGAAAGATGAAGGGAATGACTAGGTATCAACTTCTGAGCTTTCTGCATGAACTTTTGTTATTCTTTATCCACTCATTTTTTTTTCCCTTCACATATAAAGAGGATCATATTTTGCTTTGTTTATTCAGTTGATCACCAACCTTCCTTTATATATCCATCCTTGGAGGAAGAATCCATACTTTATGCCTGTGTTGTAGATGTTGATCCTATATCCTCAGCTCAGCCTATTCATAAGGATAAACTTCATACTGATATCCCTCCGAGATTCAATCACCCTTGCATCCATGAGGAGGTTGAAACTGATCCACAACCTCCTCAAATCTCATCACATCCTGCTGTTACTGTTGAGCCTTTCCATCAGTGTCTTAAGCCTCATATTCATCCCACTAGTTTTCAAACTAGAATCAGAGACAAGATGTTTAAACCTTTAAAGTTTCCATATCATCTTCATCCTTATCCTCCTGATTTCTTTAAATATCTTCCCCATTTTTCTGGGGAAGATCATGTTACGACTGAGAGGCATGTGGAGGCCTTTGAGAACTTTGTTGGTCAATTTGAGATTGCTCATGATGATGTTTCCATGATATTGTTCTCAAATTCGTTGTTTAGAGATGCTACAGTGTGGTTTAAATGTTTGGGAGTTGACTGCATTGGTTCCTAGGTTGAATTATGCAATGCATTTTTGAAGTGGTGGGGTGAGAACAAGTCCCTTGATCAGTACTGGGATGATTTTAATTCCTTGAGGAGAGGGGAAGAGGAAGCCTTGGCCATCTTCAATAGGAGGTTTTACCATGTGTATCATAATATGCCTATAGAGATCAAACCCACATAGACTGTTGCCATGGTGTACTATGTCATGGCTCAACATTCAGAGCTTGTCCTTCACCTGAGAGAAAGGAAATCAAAATATTTATCTTAGTTATTCATGGATGTTGGGGAAGTGGAGGAGAACCTCCGAGCTTGTGGCAGAATTCAAAGTCAGACGTATCATCTCAACTCTGAGCGTAAGGCGGTTTTTTTTTTATGTCCATATAAAGGAAACATTGTGGATGATTTTTTCTTCGAAGCATGTATCAATGAACATACCTGTATTGATATAAATCATGTGTATGAACAACTAGGAGCAACAGTTACTACTGCCCCTGAAATAGACATTTTTAACAATTATTTTTCTGATAAAATTACTAATTTAAAGGTTGATAATAGATATGAAAGACAACCCCTTTTTGATGAATATCCTAGTGATGATGAGAAACAAACTTATCTTGTATTTGATCACTATTAAGACAACAAGGATGATGCAGAGGTTGGCCTTGTCACGGAAGACATAAAATTTAACTAGGATAAGCCCTTAGTTGAGGCACATGAAGAGGTCATTTATACACAGCCTGAAGTAAATCCACAGTCATCAGTGGATCTACAACTACCTACGTCCATCCTTCTTCCACTTGTACCTACAGTTCACAGTAAGCAACTTTTGGACCCACAGATGCCTGTGGCTGTCTTTCAATCAAGTGTGTCTGTAGGGGACATCAAGCAAGCTATCAACATATTTGAAAAAGTGGAGGTAACCTTTCATAAGTTAATCATGTGTTGTCTTCAGTTTCATGACCCTGGCGATGAGTACATAAAGTTACACTTTTCAAATGCTTTGGAGCATGCATGCTTGATCTTTTTATCATCATTTGAAGGTAATATTGGTGATCATAAGAATGAAATTAGTCAGCGTCCACACTTTCCTTGTATTTTATGGATCATTTGCAGTGAAGCGAAGGATTCATTTATCAAACAATTTGAATGGCCATGGTGGAAGTTTTCTTTCACCTAGCATTTTGTAAAACTCAGTTAACTTAGGTTTTGTACATAAATAAGATCCCTCGGGAGCAGATGTGTTTACTTTCATTTTTAGAATAGTGTACATGTCAGCCTGTTTTCTTCAGTATGATGTTTCAAAGCATGACTCCATAGCCCAACAACTAAGGCACTAGATCTACTTGTTCTTGGCAGCTCAAAGGGAGCATGCCATCCCCTGTGGAGCCGAATGTTATCACAAAAAGTTGTCAAGGGCCACAGGTAGCAGCCGTGAGCGTAAATATCAACACTCAGAGAGACTCATTCCAGGATCAAAATCAATGCTCGAAGCCCGAAATAGATCTGGACCCATTCAATTATCTAGAATGCCACGCATCATCAGATCCTTAGCTCCAGAGGTTTTTCTTAGAGGGAAATGTGGTTTGAGAATTGAAATTCTCGAAGGTTAATTTGTGAAGAAGATCTCAGTCGTTGATTCAAAGAGGGAAGATATGATCCATGAATCTAAAGCGCCAGAGATGGGACGTTGATCAGGAAGCCTCATCTCAAATCACAAGATCAACGATCACACTCCATTGCGGGGTCGGAAGGTGCACACGTTTTAAAATTTTAAGGGAAGGCCGCAATCGGAACCGCGATTTTTGGAAAGGGACATGTGGTGGTTCATAGTGAATTGCAGGGACAAAATAAGTTTGCATTCAGACCACCCTTGGTAGCGCTCGCAATTGCGCAATTGCGTAGGGTCATGTCCCTAGGTCACATTGAGGATGGAGCGATGGAGAAGAACTGGACGAAAGGCTAAAATCACCTCACTCCACATCACCCCCATGGATATGCTATCAGAATACCACCTGCAAAGCTCACATTGGTCATAGAAAAAGACCATTCATGGCCTCGAAGCGTCAAGATGGACTCGCAAAAGTCATTGGCACCGTCGGAGAACAATTATGGGTGTCAGGCCCAGTCCTAATCCCAATGAAGACCGTTATTGAAGATTGTGGGCAGTAGTTGAGACCTCGCCTCATCCCATAAATGGAAAATGTTGCAGAGAGTATGCATGAAGGCACACTTATGATATGAAGCTTCCTTATGGGAAATTTTTCCTTTAAATCACATAACTATGCCTCGCTCGCGTCTGACATAATGAGGTCTGCACAACCTAATAGAGAGGGCACCGACTGAAGGCTTTGAAGGTAGTGAGTGATCTGATCACATTCCTGGTGGTTGCAGAATTTTAGTATATATAGGAAGTTTTGATATTTTTCTAAGGTCGATGGTGAGCTAGGCTCCCTTATTGTAATATTTTGATGAAGAACTCTAGTTCTCTGGTTATGTAACTTGATTTGAGACTTCTTGATTAATCTAAGTCAGCTTTCTTCTTCCATCTTATTTGCCTATGATACTGAGAGAGTTCATGATTGACTAATTCACATGGATTGTTGTAACTGTATTATGATAAATGTTTGATTATAGTACTGTTATGATTTCTTTCAGCTTCCTTGAAATTTGAATCCAAGAGGACCTTGTGTTTAAGTTTTTCCTCCTTAGGCTACTGGAAAATCTTATATTCATAGCGGACCTCTACACTTTTCTCACTAAATCTTCCTCCTACTCACCCTTACTCCAACTTACTGACTGAAGTTGATTCAATACCTCAATGGTTGGTGCATGCTAGTCCAGATTTTTTGAGTTAGAACGTTATTATCTCGAGTCTTATCCATTTGACCCCCTTAAAACTCATTTACATTTACTGTATAAACTGATGGGTATTGGGCTTATCCTCATGATAGTTTGAGGGTGATTCCTGGTGCTAACAGGATTATATAATGCTTTCAGGGTTAATGGGATTATTGTGAGGCTTCAAGAGTGAGAAAATGTCTCTCGAGGGAATCCTTTCCCCACAAGTGGAATACATGCTCAATTTTGAGGTTTCACACACTAATAATGACTCTTCTTGCCCATGAAATACTTAAGGGATGAAATTGAGTGGATTGGGTCATAAAGAAGTTACCTCTAAGACTCATGGAACATGAATGAGGATCAAAGCCATGAGACAAAACCTTTAAAATCTTATTAATGATGGAAGATGTCTCCACTAAACACTAAATGTTGGTTGATTTCTATTGAAAAAATGATAGAGATATATATGATAAGGGAAAACCCATATTCATATACATAGAGAGACAAAACCCACAATAAATACCTAACTAAATACTTAAGACATTAATAAATTCATTAGTCCATTATTATATCAATGTGGTTTTTCTACAAATATAACACTTTAGCATATACAAAAAATGGCTCATGTGCATAAATTCTAATACCAAATATGTATGTTGTGGTGAGGTCACACAAGAATACATTTATCTCGTGAGTGGGAAAGAATACCAAATATGATATTTTGTAAACTAAGGTAAGGACTACTCAACCAAGACATGGCTTTGGTACAAACTCTCTTGGCTTCATCCATAAAGTAGTTACTTCCAAGGAACATGGGCCATGAACATAGACCCAAACAATGATATAAGCCCCCTTAGTGGAATCCTTTTCCCAAGTGTGGGATATGAGCTTCATTCCAAGGTTTTCACAACAATAAAGGATCTCCCTAGTACAAGCCTCATGAATAAAATATGGGGGCTTGGGCCCTAAAGGAGTTACTTCTAAGGCATATGTTCCATGACCATGGCCTCACACCATATAACACAATCCTTTTAGATGAAATATTTTTCCTAGGAGTTGGTGGTATGATTGATTATAAGTTTTAGCACACCACAGAAGAACATCCTCACATAAGAAATAATTTAGGTATGAAAACTAGGGGTGTTGTCTCGAAAGGATCTACTTATAATGCATATGGGCCATGAACATGACCCTAAAGCATGTGATAGGTCATCTAGATGGAATCTTTGGTCCAAAATTCAAATATGAGTATGATCACAACGTTTGGCACACTAGAGAAGTGTATCCTCACCCAAGACATGATTTAGGGAAAATTTATATTGGCTTAGGCCCTCAAGGATCTACTACTAAGGCACATGGGACATGCACAGAGCCTTGGCCCATGAGATAAGTCCTAAAGATGTAATATTTGGGCTAAGAGTGGAATATAAGGCTAATTATGAGGTTTAGTACACTAAGAATGGTCTTGTCATCCAAGACATAGTCTACCGGTGAAATACACAAGGCTTGGCCCTTAAAAGACTCACTTCTAGGGCACATTGGCTGTGAAAGTGTACTTAAACCAAGACAATACCTCTACATGGTATCTTTGGCCTAAGATTGGGATATGTAGCTAATTTTGAGGTTTGATTCACAGGGAATGGTCTTCTCATGTAAGACATGTTTTGTAGATGGATCTAACGATTTATGCCCTAACCAAGCTATTTGCAATGCACCTATACATATGTTATGCATAAGTCCTTAGACCATGAAATAGTCCTTAAATTTGAATACTTCACCTGCAAGTGAGATAGATGCTCAATTTTGAGGTTTGGCACACCAAGGAAGGTTCTCCTTCTCTAGTACATGCTTAAGAGCCAAAATATAGTCACTTGGGCCCTAAAGGAGATAATTTTAAGGAACATATACCATGAATGGGGAACAATACCATGAGACAATCCTTTTATGAGGAATTTTCAGCCCAAGATTTTGATACATGTTGAATTCTAAGTTTTGGAATAGTAGGGAAGTGACTCTTTTCCCAAGACAAGATTTATGTCAAAAATCTAGGTCTTGGACACTAAAGGGGCTTGATCTGAAAATTTTACTTGATTTTTAACCATTACTTGCATGTGAATTTTTTTTAATTGTTAACCATCTTTATGAATGCAAAATTAAAGAACATTCATCAAGCACATGAGCACATAAACATGTAAGCATACCATCTATGAACAAGAATTGGTAACAGAGTTCACCAGACTTCCTGGCTACCTCTCCGGGCCACTTTCCAAATGGGAAGGCTGATAGATTAAGTATTCAAATGCTTGCAAAGTGACTTCTGATTTCTGTCTGTCATATACAGTAACAGACTTCAACAACATCTACAAGATGAAATTCTGAGACTTTTAAGTATAAACATGGATACCTTTCTCTATATCTGGAAGGTTCTGTGAGCACTTTTCTGTCTGGATGTCTGAATGCAAAAACCGAAGCTGGATCTGGAATCCTTGAGAAAAATCGAGACTTTTGAGTATAAACTCGATATATTTCTGAAACTGGACTCTGAATGCCCTTTTTGGCACAATTCCCAAATCTGCCCTGATTGTACAGTCCATACGGCCTCGAGATGCATGCCAATTTTGAACCACCTCGGTCTACGTGCAATTTCACTTCGATCACTGTGCAGCATCACCTCGATATGTGTACCTGTCTTTCCCTACATAAAAACTCTTTCTCCCTCCTCGAGATTCGTGCCCAAGCCTCATTTAAACAATTAAAAAAAACAATAGTTTTGGGGGGGCACGAGCTATGGGCCACGCGCCCTCCGAAATCCCCCACATCTCCGCTTTTTTTAAAGCTTTTGTGCCATTCCCTGCCACGTCCCATGGCGGTGGCACATTAGTAGTTGTAGTTGTTATAATGGTTGGGGGGTGGAAGTCCCGGGGTCAAACCCACGGGCTTCCCCTCCTTGGCGTGATTTGATATATGTTTGTTTTAACATTTGATATATGGTTGCGTACGATTTATGTTATATCATATTTGGACTATGATATGGTTTATATATGCGCGGGACTTTGGTGTAATATATATGGTGCATACGGTATAGTTTTAACATATATTTCGGGCGCACTTCATATGTTTTAACATATGGTATGGTTTATATATGTTTTAAACATATGTGTTATATGATTTTAATACCCATTATATTATATGGTGCGTTTGGCTATGGTTTGACATTTGGTTTAATATTATATCCCATTTGGATTTATGTTATGGTTTTAATACCAAGGGGCCTCGGTGTTGGCAAGGGCTAGGCCCTTGACCACCCCTTTTTTTTTCCAACCATTTCTAACTATATTTTTGACCATTTTAATCCATTTATAATCATTTTTTAAGAAACTTTCATTGTTCATATCTTTGTCACCTAGAGGCTATTTTTTCCTGAAACAAACGTCACCGGAAAGCTGCTGACGAGCTCTTCCACTTTGTAAGATTTACTTTTCCATTTGAATACTTTAAATGTATCGAATTTTGAGATGATCCACCTGGATCAAACCTTCCCACTAGAAAGCTTTTTGGCCACAAAAAGTATGAAATCATTCAGAAAATAAGTGAGGACATGTTTGTCTCACTTGTCCTGTATCACCTATCCATTCTTCCTGGAACCTGTACATCTGACTCAACAATACCACAATCAACACTACACTGACATTGTTAAGTACATTAATCACATCTTCAATCAACATTTTCGGACCTAACCACATATTGTTGATGAGTAATAAGCTGAATATAAACATTGAACATGTGAAAGAGATTGTACCCAAACCATGCTAACTTTTAACCATAGAAACACTATTAACCAAAACAGGTGCATCGTAGCGAATTGACACTTCCTTTTCATTTTCATGCTTAGGATTCTTTTCTTCCTTACATTGTATAGACATAAGTGCCAAATTCCGACTTGCATTAAGAACCATTTTTAATTGTTGTGTAGTGCCCAATGATTTGTCGTTTTTGAATGAATGTGAATGCACTATGTACTCAATTCCTTCTTTAAACAAGTGACACTGATTATGTTCTCGATAGAAGATCGCTTTTCAATCATATAAGTATGGACTACCCAACACAATTCCACAGATATCTAGTGGGACCACATCAAATTCAACCTCACCTACAAACTTAGATATAATTGCAAACTTTAGATCACATTGTTGTGTTACTTGTAATCTTTTATCTTTGCATACCAAACCTAATCGATAAGGTTTCTTGTGTGGTTTTGTTGTTAATCCCAATTGCTTAACTACTTCTTCTGAAATAAGATTAACTTGAGATCCATTATCTATGAGTGTGTCAACCTTTGTTTGTTTTGTAATCACTCTTATATGAAACAATGCATTCCTCCTTCTATCCTTAGAATTGTCATCATCTTTAGAAGTAGAAGCACATGAAGAACCAATGTAAACATCATTATCAACAATAGATTTACCTTTCACACCTACGATTGTTATCTTTGTTTTGTCCTCAGAATCTGATCCAAGGTCCCCAACAATAACCATGGCTATTTTCTTCCCCTTCCAATCCTTAAACCACTTTGGTTTCATTTTAGGATGTAGCTTCCAACACTTTGCCTCTTCATGCCCTTGCTTTTGACAATGCGAGCATGTAGGTCTCTCATCACCCTTCTTCATTGTAGCTGCATGCTTAACTTTCTGCTTGTCCTTGCCTTCTTTTGCCTGGACAGATTCAACTGAAGAAACATCATGAAAACTCTTTCCTTTTGACTCAATGTGAGTTGCTTGAGCACACACCTTGTCAAGGTCAGTCAGATTAAACATCAATATCATCTGATGTAAATAAGTATGCAATCCTCCTATATATTTGAGAAGAGTTTCCTGAGTGTAGAGAGGTATACCAAGTATCAATGCTCTTTTTCGAAATTCTTGTGTGTATTCTTGCACACTTTGTCCCTTACCTTGCCTCAAATTCTGTCAATCCATCATAGCTTGCAGCATATACCCTAATGGATAAAATTTCTTTTTAAGTGTTGAAGTGAACTCATACCAAGAGGAAACAATTTTGCCTTTCATGGAAAGATCCTCTTGAGATCTACTCTCCCACCAAATGAGAGCAGTCCCTCCAAGTCGGAGAGAAGCCAACTGAATTTTAATAGCATCTTCAGTAAACTTTTGAATCCTACAATAAACTTCAATTTGACGGATCCAATTGTCCAATTTTTCAGCATTAAGTTCTACATTATACATAGGTAAATCAAACTTAATATCAAGCTTTAAATGAGGCATATTAAGATCAACTTTTGTTTTTTTCTTTTCAAATGGAGAAGGAATAGAACCATCAAGAAGAGGTGGAGAAGTTGGTGGAGTTTTATGGAGTTCCTCATCACCTCCTTTTTTCTTATCTTTTGTATGAGATGGTCCACCTTGTTCACCTTTCTTTCGATCTTGATAGAGCTCCTCTACCATCGTTTGCATTCTCATGAAAGCTTTCAGAAATTCCCCTTCAGAAGGGATAGAAGAAGTTGCTTCTTCTCCTTTTGG
>ML799293.1:321724-351110 GCA_009831015.1 Picea engelmannii
CTTTCTTTCGATCTTGATAGAGCTCCTCTACCATCGTTTGCATTCTCATGAAAGCTTTCAGAAATTCCCCTTCAGAAGGGATAGAAGAAGTTGCTTCTTCTCCTTTTGGTGAAGACATCCTTCCTCTTCTTGATCCAATCTCTCAATCGAACTCTTCAAGTTCTCCTTCACCACACTGAAGCTTGGATCTTGTTAACATCAACTCACAAAGCAATGGTTAACCTCGCTCTGATACTAACATGATCTAAAAATTTTACTTGATCTTTAACCATTACTTGCATGTGAATTTTTTTTAATTGTTAACCATCTTTATGAATGCAAAATTAAAGAACATTCATCAAGCACATGAGCACATAAACATGTAAGCATACCATCTATGAACAAGAATTGGTAACGGAGTTCACCAGACTTCCTGGCTACCTCTCCGGGCCTCTTTCCAAATGGGAAGGCCGATAGATTAAGTATTCAAATGCTTACAAAGTGACTTCTGATTTTCGTCTGTCATATACAGTAACAGACTTCAACAACAACTACAAGATGAAATTCTGAGACTTTTAAGTATAAACATGGATACCTTTTTGTGTATCTAGAAGGTTATGTGAGCACTTTTCTGTCTGGATGCCTAAATGAAAAAAGTGAAGTTGGACCTGGAATCCTTTTGAAAAATCAAGACTTTTGAGTATAAACTCGATATATTTATGAAACTGGACTCCGAACGCCCTTTTTGGCACAATTCCCAAATCTGCCCTGATTGTATAGTCCGTACGGCCTCGCGGGGATGCGTGCCAATCATGAACCACCTCGAACTGCATGCAAAAACCTCCTCGTTCTACGTGCAATTTCACTTCGATCACTATGCAACATCACCTCGATCTACATGCCTGTCTTTCCCTGCATCAAAACTCTTTCTCCCTCCTCGGGATTCGTGCCCAAGCCTCATTTAAATAATAAAAAAAACAGTAGTTTTTGGGGGGCGCAAGCTATGGGCCACGCGCCCTCCGAAATCCCCCACATCTCTGCGTTTTTTAAAGTTTTTGTGCCATTCCCTGCCACGTCCCATGGCGGTGGCGCATTGGTAGTTGTAGTTGTTATAATGGTTGGGGGGCGGAAGTCCCAGGGTCAAACTTGCAGGCTTCCCCTCCGTGGGGTGATTTGATATATGTTTGTTTTAACATTTGATATATGGTTGCGCGTGATTTATGTTATATCATATTTGGACTATGATATGGTTTATATATGCGCGCGACTTTGGTGTAATATATATGGTGGATATGATATAGTTTTAACATATATTTCAGGCGCACTTCATATGTTTTAACATATGGTATGGTCTATATACGTTTTAAACATATGTGTTATATGATTTTAATACCCATTATATTATATGGTGCGTTTGGCTATGGTTTGACATTTGGTTTTAATATTATATCACATTTGGATTTATGTTATGGTTTTAATACCAAGGGGGCCTTGGTGTTGGCAAGGTCAAGGGCTAGGCCCTTGACCACCCCCCTTCTTTTTCCCAACCATTTCTAACCATATTTTTGACCATTTTAATCCATTTATAACCATTTTTGACGAAACTTTCATTGCTCATATCTTTGTCACCTGGAGGCCGTTTTTCCTGAAACGAACGTCACCAAAAAGCTGCTAACGATCTCTTCCACTTTGTAAGATTTACTTTTCCATTTGAATATTTTAACTCTACCGAATTTTGAGATGATCCACCTGGATCAAACCTTCCCACCGGAAAGCTTTTTGGCCACAAAAAGTATGAAATCATTCAGAAAATAAGTGAGGACATGTTTGTCTCACTTGTCCTGTATCACCTATCCATTCTTCCTGGAAACTGTACATTTGACTCAACAATACCACAATCAACACTGCACTGACATTGTTAAGTACATTAATCACATTCTTAATCACATCTTCATTCAACATTTTCGGACCTAACCACATATTGTTGATGAGTAATAAGATGAATATAAACATTGAACATGTGAAAGAGATTGTACCCAAACCATGCTGACTTTTAATCATAGAAACACTATTAACCAAAACAAGTGCATCGTAGTGAATTGACACTTCCTTTTCATTTGCATGCTTAGGATTCTTTTCTTCCTTACATTGTATAGACATAAGTGCCAAATTCTGACTTGCATTAACAACCCTTTTTAATTGTTGTGTAGTGTCCAATGATTTGTCGTCTTTGAATGAATGTGAATGCACTATGTACTCAATTCCTTCTTTAAACAAGTGATACTGATTATGTTCTCGATAGAAGATTGATTTTCGATCATATAAGTACGGACTACCCAACACAATTCCATAGATATCTAGTGGGACCACATCAAATTCAACCTCATCTACAAACTTAGATGTAATTGCAAACTTTAGATCACATTGTTGTGTTACTTGTAATCTTTTATCTTTGCATACCCAACCTAATGGATAAGGTTTCTTGTGTGGTTTTGTTGTTAATCCCAATTTCTTAACTACTTCTTCTGAAATAAGATTAACTTAAGATCCACTATCTATGAGTCTGTCAACCTTTGTTTGTTTTGTATTCACTCTTATCTGAAACAATGCATTCTACTTTCTATCCTTATAATTGTCATCATCTTTAGAAGTAGAAGAACATGAAGAACCAATGTAAACATCATTATCAACAATATATTTACCTTTCACACCTACGATTGTTATCTTTGTTTCGTCTTCAGAATCTGATCCAAGGTCCTCAACAATAACCGTGGCTGTTTGCTTCCCCTTCTGATCCTTAAACCACTTTGGTTTCATTTCAGGATGTAGCTTCCAAAATTTTGCCTCTTCATGCCCTTTCTTTTGACAATGTGAGCATGTAGGTCTCTCATCACCCTTTTGTTGGCGTCAGAAGCCACTCCTGGATTGCTTGCAGGAGCAGAGCCCAACACCCATCAATTTTATGTCACGATAGTTTGCAAAGGGTGATCAAATGGGTAGAGACTCAGGAAGATATCACTCTAACTCAGGGACTGGGTCTGGTATGTAAGGAACAAAGGAGGTCTTGATCTAACTTCAGTCAGTGAGTTGATTTAAAGATGAGCAAGTTGAAGACTTGGTGAGAGGAGTGAACAAACTACCTCATGCAACAGACCTTTCAGCAGTTCGTAGAAGAAAAACTTTGAATGCAAGATCCTCTTGGTTTAGGGCTTCGAGAAACAGAAAGGGGGACTTGACTGGATCCTCCAATTCCAAGTCGTTCAGTGCTAAGAAAATTACAGAGACTGATTAGAAACAATGAAACTGTTACAGTGATCCAACCTACATCATCCTATAACAGTCATAACTCGACTAGATCCTCCAATTTCGAGTCGTTCTAATACAGTGTAAACAAAGACGTGAAAGAAACTGACATTCATAAGGCAAGAAGTCTCAAAAGTCCACGCATAACCAGGAATAACAGTGCTTCATTAAAGCTTTACAACCGAGAGCCTTGCTCAACCATTGATGCTTACAAAATACAAAGACTGAGTCTATATACTCAGAAACATTTGCCTAACACAGGCGTGCTCAGTCACCCAAGGCTTGGTGTCCCTTCAGTCGAATCCGAACGGATATTCTTCATCAGACGCCACCTTAACTATGCATGGCTCCTGCAAGGGGAGTAGCTGAGCCATTAAATGTCGAGTTGGCATGTGCAGACCTCTCTGGCTAGTCGAGGACTCGGCATGGCTTCTTTGGAAAAATTGGTACACAGGACCCTCTCGGGTGGACAGCTTGCCAGACCCTCCATACCTTACACTTAATGAAAGAGGAGAGGTTTCAACCACCCCTTCTCACCTTCATTTACTCTAAGAGAAAACCAGGATTGAGGTCGAATCAGATGGTACCTAGAGATCGTGATGATTCCTTCTGTGAACAAACTTGACGCCTTTGGCCCCTCTTGCACAACTCTTTTCTTTCCCAAGTGACCACGGGCTGTGACCCTGTGTTTATTCTCAAAGGCGCTTTCGACGTTCGTGAATAGGAAGGAGTTGATCCTTGCTTATCACAGTCGTGATGAGCGAAATGCCGAGATGGCTTAATTGGGTGCCACGCGTCCCTCTCAGATCTGACGGTACTGAACTTACTCGGTGATGCTGTGGGCCTGGGTCCTGGACGCTCTTGGCACTTCTCACCTTGGGGATATGGAGTTGTTCCTTGCGCTTCGAAGTCGCGATGGGTGAAAAGGCGAGGAGCCTAATCGCGCACCAGGTGTCCCATTTGGATGGACGGATGAGACTGCTTTGTGATACTGCGGGCCCGACTCTGGGCGCTTTTGGTGCTTCGGGGTTCGGGGTTTCAAGATGTAGAACGACATAGAACCCTCACCCTTCGAACTCCCGAATGCCGAAATTCCGACGTGACTAGATCTCACGCCATGTGTCCTTTGGATGGACGACTGCTATCTTTTCCTGCATACAATATGGGCGCTATCCATCGTGCTAATATCAGCGCAGCTCCGCTAACCGCGGTTTCCCGCCAACTGTCGATCTGCTCTTATCGATGAATCTAGATCGTCGACAATATAATCTCGCCCACTTACTTTCTTGGAAGCCTAAAACGAGATTTTTCCGCGCTACGCTCGGGCGCTTCTCGTGCAGCTTGCAGACCTGAATACTATTGTGCCCAGGACAAGAAATGTTACTAACATTAGACTCCATGGGGGATAGAGTCGTCCCTGTGATGCTCTAAGGACTCATTTTACAGCTCCAGTGCCTTGTTGTTGGGCTATGGGGTCATTTATTTAAAACTTAAAGACGGAAAGAAAAACAATATTTACAACCGCGAAAGAGCCATGTGCAACTCAAGAGAAAAATATTTTTAGGAAATGCCCATTCACAGGGCCATTGAAAACTTCTTGGTCTTTCAAATCCCGTACCCTGTAGGTGTTATTCGAGAATACCTCGTATACTTTGAAAGGCGCGATCCACAGGGCTTCGAATTTTTCGTGCTTGCCTTTATCTTGTTTAGGAGCATCCCATTTCAGTACTAGGTCTCCTATCCGAAAATCTTCCTTCTTGGCCTTCTTATCAAAAACCTGCTTGATCTTTTGCTGATGGTCCTGAATTCTGCCCATTACCTGCTCCCTGGCCTGCTGGACTTCCACTAGTTGATGAATTCTTCTGATCATGTCATCAGGCTCCTCTTGATGATCCTGGAGGAATTTTGCTACAAGAATGGCTAAATGAGAAGGAAAAATAGCCTCTGCTCCATAGACTAATTGGAAAGGAGAGACGCCTATAGATATCTTTGTGGTCACTCGATCGGCCCATAGAGAAAACTTCAATCTTGAATGCCAGGCCTTCTTGTTGTCTTCCAACAGTCTTTTGATGATCCTTATCAGGCTTTTGTTGGAGGACTCTGCTAAACCATTTCTCCGGGGATAGTATAGGGTGGAGTGAATCAGTTTGATCCCGAATTTCTCACAGAACTTGGCTAACGGATCAGCCCTGAAAGAGGCTGTGTTATCAGTGACAATCTTACTTGGGCAACCGAATCTTGTGATGAGGTCTTCCAGGAATCCAATGATTACCTTGTGGGAAGCACTCTTGGTGGGGATAGCTTCAATCCACTTGGTGAAGAAATCGATAGCAGTCAGGATCCATTTGTGTTTCCCACTGGAAGCAGGGTGAATTTCTCCAATGAAATCTAGGCCCCATTGCTGGAAAGGTCTTGAGACAACCACATGATTTAACGGCAAAGACTTGAGCTGTTGTTTTCCTACAAATCTTTGACATTTGATGCAGGCTCTGACCCTTTTTTGGACGTCAGTGAACACAGTGGGCCAGTAGTATCCAGCCCTGAGGATTTTGTAGGCTGTGGTTTTCCAGAAATGGTGCCCTCCACATAGGCTGTCGTGAAATTCAACCATGATCCTATCAGCCTCTTGCGGGTCTATACATTTCAAAAGAAACCCCAGGGGGTCTTTCCAATATAGAACTTGATCGATAAGGCAGTATCTGACTGCTTTGAGCTTCAGAGATTTTGCCTCGTTTCTTTGCAGGCCGTCTGGAGGCCGCAACTCTTGCAGAAAATATATGACATCCTTATACCAAGGACATCGAGCCAATAGGGGCTCCCTTTGAGGGTCTATTTTAGACAGCCGGCCCTGCTGAATTCCTGAGCATTCGTTGATGAAACTTACTCCCAAAGCTTGGAAATTGGCTTCATCCAACAGCTTGGCTAAACCTTGAACTTTGATCAATTTGGTAGGCTTTATTTCCAGGTCAAATTCTAGAATCTTGGTTATCCACTTACTCCTTCTCCCATCTATGTCAGGCTGAATAAGAATGTCTTTAACAACAGCTAGGGGGACATAAGCGATGATTTTTGACTGCAAGACATAGATTCTAAATGCCTTGAGAGCCTTTACCAGGGCATAGGCCTGCTTCTCCATAGTGTCGTACCTGACTTCGACATCCCTCAATGCTCGGCTGAAATAGGCAACAAGCTGCTCTAGCCCAACCTTGTTTATCTGTAATAAAACAACGACCACCATGTCAGGTGAGGCAAAGAAGAAAATAAGGAAATCCTTTGAGTAATCGGAACTGATAAGCACGGGGGCTTAAGTCAAGGCCTTCTTTATTTTCTCAAAGGAACATCGCGATTCAGAAGTCCACCTCACTTCATTTCCTTTCCTTAACATGGCTGTTATAAGTTTTACCTCCTCAGCAAAGTTAGGCACAAACCTCCTTAGAAACTTAATCTTACCAAGGAAAGATTGGACCTCATTCTTGGACCTCGGGATTGATAAGGCTTGTATTGCCTCAACTCTGCTAGGATCGATCCTGAATCCTTCCACTGATACTATGTGGCCTAGTAACCTTCCCTCTTGCATGGCGAACGGGGATTTCTTGGGATTAAATGAAATGCCAAAACTCCTTCATTTCAGGAAAACCTTCCTAAGATGATAACAGTGTTCTTTATCAGATTTTGAAAATACTGTGATGTCATCCAGATAGATGGCCACAAATTTATCCTTTTCCCCAATGAAAGCTATGTCCATGGCATGTTGAAACGTTTCCCCTACATTCATTAATCCAAAAGGCATCTTGGCATACATGAATGTGCCCCATGGAGTGGTAAATGTCGTCTTTTCCCTGTCCTCAGGCAGAACAGAGACTTGATTGTAGCTAGAGAAACCATTGATCATGGACATTCCGGATGCTCCTGTTACCCTCTGCAGTATATGTTCCATCTTTGGTAAGGGGTAGTTATCCTTTCGTGAGCTCTTGTTCAGGTTTCTGAAGTCTACACGGAGTCTGATTTCTCCATTCTTTTTCCTTACTGGTACCAAGTTGGCCACCCACTCTGAATATCTCAGTGGTACGATGATCTGGGCCTGTAGCAGCTTCTTCACTTCCTTCTCCATAATAGGCAGCAACATAGGATTGATCTATCTTAGCTTTTTCCTAAACGGCTTTGCCTCCTCTTTCAACAGGATTTTATGCTCGATGATAGAAGTGTCATATGTTTTGAGGTCTTCGTAGGTCCAGGCGAAAACATCAGCAAATTCCCTCAAAAGTCTAGCGTATTCATACCTCTTCTCCTTTGTCAGACTTCTTGACAATTTGACAAACTTGGGCTCACTCTCAATGCCAATGTTGCACTGAATAGTATCAGCGTCATCCTCCGAGATTTTCCCTTTTAATGACACATCATTTCTATCAAAAAGCCTTTCCAAAGGAACCAATCCCCTTGGAATATGGTTTCTAGGGAGCTGCACAATGTTACGCTCTGCTATTTTACTCAGAAACTTACCCCCATCAAGCTCTTCTTCAGAGACAGAGTCTTGGTCGATATGCATCTCTGAAAATTCTTCGACAGTCTCCAAGAATTTCCTGATCTCGAGATCATCCTCGAATACCTTCCAATGTTTGACGTTGTCAGGTATGGAGGGCCTGTATTTTACTTCCACATCGTATCTGAATTTGGGCAGCAAGGGTACTTTGAAATTGCTTGCTGATGTAGCCAAGGAATTTTCCACTGTGTTCTTCTCTCTTGGGACAAAAGAAATGTTGAATGCTAAGAAGAAACTGTCAATTAAGTCCCATACCTCATTTTTGTAGCTTCTGAGTTGAGGATGCTTAGCCTGATAAGCGTTCCTAATCTGCTGGACCACCAACTCTGCATCTCCAAACACTGCTACTTCCTGAATTCCCATTTCCCTTGCGGCTCTTAATCCTAGGAAAATAGATTCATACTCCGCCACATTGTTGGTAGCTTCGAATTCTAGTTTGTATGACAGAGATATGATTTCTTGAGCAGGTGACACAAAAAACACCCCAGCTCCAGTGCCATCCCTGGAAAAGGCTCCATCAAAGAACATTTTCCAGACGGGGGTGATGGAGGGAGGAAATTTATGGGAAGTGGTGGGCAACTTTCTGAGTTTTAAAGGAGGCTCGGGAGCATTAGTGAGTTGTAGTACACTGGAACCTAAATCAATTTCCAAGGAAAAAATGGGATGGTTGGTAGGGTTGGCTTCATCACTGATTATATAAGCCAGTTGGGCTTCCCTGTATAGCCTCCCATGTTCTCCTCCAAACACTGGGATAGTATAATATGTGAGGTCCATCTGCAAAGTTCCCACCAGTCTTTTTATCCAAGATCTCGATAAAAACATACCGAACTTGGGGGGGGCATCAGCCACTACAACATCCATGACCACACTTTTCATGGGCAACTGAAACAAGGTCACGACTAGGTCTTTGATAACTCCTCGACATTGAACTTTCCTGGAGTCAAAGGAATAGAGGTCATGATAGGCTCGGGTGACTTCTAGCCCTAACTCTTCCATGACAGTTTTGGGCATGAGGTTGTGAGAAGCCCCCGAATCCATCAAGCAGTTCCGCAGTACCTTGTCATGTATGTTCAAGGAAGTGTAGAAGGGAGGGGATGAGTCATTCCTGTCTTCTACCATAGGACCTAGAATAACTGTAGGCCTTTCATCTTGCAAATTGATGGAGTTTGTGGGAAGGCATGAGACCTCAGACTGTAAAATCTTAGAGAATCATTTATTGAACCCTTCATGTTTAATCAATTCGGTTAGGGGCACAGGGATTCTGATCTTTTGAATTTCATGCTCGAAATTAAAAGAAGATGTAAGCTTCATAATTTCTCTTATTTTGGGAACATGACTCTGGACTATGGGAGAGAGGGGTCGAGGCTTCTTGCCTCTGTGACTGTCCTCTACTTCAT
Organism: Picea engelmannii; assembly: GCA_009831015.1. Lineage (NCBI taxonomy): Eukaryota > Viridiplantae > Streptophyta > Pinopsida > Pinales > Pinaceae > Picea > Picea engelmannii. The sequence continues at coordinate 330,944 of ML799293.1, forward strand.
TAGTAGGTTTCTCTGTTCTAGTGGACTGCTCAGGAACATCGGGTGCTATTGTCTTTTTCTTAGACCTCAGATCATACCTGCCTTGGTTGCCACTAGCCTTGTCTCCCTTGCTCAGTTCATTTAGTTGACTGTCCATGAGAGAATCCTCGTATGTTGATTGAGTGAGATGAGGGAAAGGAGGAGTGTCCCCGAAGTAATGGATTTTAGGATCAAGCTCATCTATTTCCCCTTCTTCCCTCTCAGCCACAAAATTGTTTTGAAAAGGGGCCTGAATTTTCTGGCCTTCTCTGTCTCTTCCCCTCTCTCTTTGCACAGTCGGGGAAGTAATATTGTTTGGCCTCCTGAATCCTCCTTTGTTTTCAGCGTTTTGAGGGCGCTTGTATGCTTGCCTCCCCTCCACCTTCATTCTCTCCATCTCTGCAGACAGAGACTTCACCATCTTGGCCAGTTCATCCACTTGAGGGTGGGGCACCGATGGGCCAGAAGTTGAGGCTTCCAATCTTCCTTTTATCCTATCTGCATCGGCCTTGTTCCTCAGTCTATCAACTACTAACACATTGGATTCCACTTCTATGGCCGCATATTGCATTTGAGCTAAGGAGGTGGCTCTTCTTTCTCTCAACAAAAGATAGAAATCGGGGCCAAACGCACTAGCATAAGAAATCTTGGACAAGGATTCTGAGGGTTTTATTTTGGCAGGAATTTTACTATACATCTTATTGAATCTTTTGGAGAAGTCAGAGATAGACTCTCCTTCCATCTTCTTCAAATACCTGAACTCTATCATGTAATACATGAAATCCTTCCTATCTCCCCACTGCCTTAGGAAAGCAATATCCAGGGCTTCGATCCTAGCAATAGATCCAGGGGCCAATCCTCTAAACCACTTCCTCACCTCACCATCCAGACTCTGGATGAAGACTCTCATCCAGACATCTTCATTTTCAATGTTCAGGTTGTCTGCATAACTGTAGAAAGCATCCAGGTGCTCTTCCATAGTTATGTCCCCTTCCCTAGTGAACTTGGGCATATACTTCAAGTAATCTCCAGTAGGGAGAGGATTCATAGGATGGGGTAGGATTAAGGGAGCATATTTGGCAACGACTATGGAATCCATTCTATTTAGAGAGGGATTCACATTAGCCATAGGAATATTAGGTGGAGGATAACTTGGAGGAGAAGGAGTTCGTGAAGGGGCTACTGGGAATGAGTCTCGAAGTGGAATGGGAAACAAAAGGGGATTTAAGGAGAAGGCTAACGGGCTCAAGTCAGCAGATGCTCCTCTTTGTGTAGGAGTGGTAACAGTAACAAGAGGAGGAGTGGTAAAGATAGGAGTGGAGAAATCTTCCGTGGTCCTGGGTCTACGCCAAGGTACATCTTTAGAGGAGAGGGGAGTGACAAGGATTTCTCCCTCCAATCCCAGACCAGGAGGGGAAAACTCAGCAGGAACACTCTTGAAATTCAGGAAACGGGAAACCTCAGAAAGAGGTATGTTAAGAAACCGAGGAGGAGAAAATAGAGTTCCTACAGGAGGAGATGGTGGATTACCTGGTTCGGCGGTGGAAGCTTCTTCTTCAGAGGCCTTTCCTTTTCTGAGAATCACCTCCAGATCGATTTCAGGTGTAGCTAGAGGCAGTTGTGGATGAGACCGCGTGTGTCTGCCTCTGAAAGCCACAATTAACATGGCAGGTTCGCCACAGTGGAGTCGTCACAATGGAGTCGCTAGGTGCATAGTAGCAATCTTTAAAGGCTCTGATACTTGATGCACCTTCATAATCAAAGGCTCAATGTCGTTCAATCCCAGGGAAAATCTTCAACTTCATCCCCGGAAACAGCGCCAGAAATGCTGGCGTCATAAATCACTCCTGGATTGCTTGCAGGCACAGAGTCCAACGCCCATAAGTTTTATGTCATGATAGTTTGCAAAGGGTGATCAAATGGGTAGAGACTCGAGAACATATCACTCTAACTCAGGGACTGGGTCTGGTATGTAAGGAACAAAGGAGGTCTTGATCTAACTTCAGTCAGTGAGTTGATTTAAAGATGAGCAGGTTGAAGACTTGGTGAGAGGAGTGAACAAAATACCTCATGCAACAGACCTTTCAGTAGTTCGTAGAAGAAAAACTCTGAATGAAAGATCCTCTTGGTTCAGGGCTTCGAGAAACTGAAAGGGGGACTTGACTGGATCCTCCAATTCCAAGTCGTTCAGCACTAAGAAAATTACAGAGACCGATTAGAAACAATGCAACTGCTACAGTGATCCAACCTACATCATCCTATAACAGTCACAACTCGATTGGATCCTCCAATTCCGAGTCGTTCTAATACAGTGTAAACAAAGACGTGAAAGAAACTGACATTGATAAGGCAAGAAGTCTCAAAAGTATACGCATAACCAAGAATAACAGTGCTTCATTAAAGCTTTACAACCGGGAGCCTTGCTCAACCATTGATGCTTACAAAATACAAAGACCGAGTCTATATACTCAGAAAAATTCGCCTAACAGAGGCGTGCTCAGTCACCCAAGGCTTGGTGTCCCTTCAGCCGAATCTGGACGGATATTCTTCGTCAGACACCACCTTAACTACACATGGCTCCTGCAAGGGGAGTAGCTGAGCCATTAAATGTTGAGTTGGTGTGTGCAGACCTCTCTGGCTAGTCGAGGATTCGACATGGATTCTTTGGAAAAATTGGTACACAGGACCCTCTCGGGCAGACAGCTTGCCAGACCCTCCATACCTTACACTTAATGAATGAGGAGAGGTTTCAACCACCCCTTCTCACCTTCATTTACTCTAAGAGAAAACCAGGATTGAGGTCGAATCAGATGGTACCTGGAGATCGCGATGATCCCTTTTGTGAACAAACTCAACGCCTTTGGCCCCTCTTGCACAACTCTTTTCTTTCCCAAGTGACCACGGGCTGTGACCCTGTGTTTATTCTCAAAGGCGCTTTCGACATTCGTGAATAGGAAGGAGCTGATCCTTGCTTATCACAGTCGCGATGAGCGAAACACCGAGATGGCTTAATTGGGTGCCATCCGTCCCTCTCAGATCTGACGGTCCTGAACTCACTCGGTGATGCTGTGGGCCTGGGTCATGGACGCTCTTGGCACTTCGCGCCTCGAGGATATGAAGGAGCTGCTCCTTGCGCTTCGAAGTCGCAATGGGAGAAAAGGTGAGGAGCCTAATCGTGCAACAGGTGTCCCCTTTGGATGGACAGCTGAGATTGCTCCGTGATACTGCGGGCCCGACTCTGGGCGCTTTCAGCGCTTCGGGGTTCGGGGTTTCAAGATGTAGAACGACATAGAACCCTCACCCTTCGAACTCCTGAATGCTAAAATGCCGACGTGACTAGATCTCACGCCACGCATCCTTTGGATGGACGGCTGCTATCTTTTCCTGCATACAATATGGGCACTATCCATTGTGCTAATCTCAGCACAGCTCCGCTAACCGCGATTTCCCGCCAACCGTCAATTTTCTCTTATGGATGAATCCAGACCGTTGACAATATAATCTCGCCTGCTTACTTGCTTGGAAGCCTAAAACGAGATTTTTCCGTGCTGCGCTCAGGCACTTCTCGTGCAGCTTGCAGACCTGAATACTCTTGTGCCCAGGACAAGAAATGTTACTAACACCATCTTCATTGTAGCTGCATGTTTAAGTTTCCACTTTTCCTTGCTTTCTTTTGCCTGGACGGATTCAGCTGAAGAAACATCATGAACACTCTTTCCTTTTGACTCAATGTGAGTTGCTTGAACACACACCTTGTCAAGGTTAGTCAGATTAAACATCAATATCATATGACGTAAATAAATATGCAATCCTCCTATATATTTGAGAAGAGTTTCCTGAGTGTAGAGAGGTATACCAAGTATCAATGCTCTTTTTTGAAATTCTTGTGTGTATTCTTGCACACCTTTTCCCTTACCTTGCCTCAAATTCTGCCAATCCATCATAGCTTGTTGCATATACCCTAATGGATAAAATTGCTTTTTAAGTTCTGAAGTGAACTCATACCAAGAGGAAACGATTTTGCCTTTCGTGGCAAGATCCTCTTGAGATCTTCTCTCCCATCAAATGAGAGCAGTCCCTCCAAGTCGGAGAGAAGCCAACTGAATTTTAACAACATCTTCAGTAAACTTTTGAATCCTACAATAAACTTCAATTTGACGGATCCAATTGTCCAATTTTTCAGCATTAAGTTCTACATTATACATAGGTAAATCAAACTTAATATCAAGCTTTAAATGAGGCATATTAAGATCAACTTTTGGTTTTTTCTTTTCAAATGGAGAAGGAATAGAACCATCAAGAAGAGATGGAGAAGTTGGTGGAGTTTTAGGGGGTTCCTCATCACTTCCTTTTTTCTTATCTTCTGTATGATATGGTCCACCTTGTTCACCTTTCTTTCGATCTTGATAGAGCTCCTCTACCATCATTTGCATTCTCATGAAAGCTTTCAGAAATTCCCCTTCAGAAGGTATAGAAGAAGTTGATCCTTCTCCTTTTGGTGAAGACATCCTTCCTTTTCTTGATCCAATCTCCGAATTGAACTCTTCAAGTTCTCCTTCACCACGCTGAAGCTTGGATCTTGTTAACATCAACTCACAAAGCAATGGTTAACCTTGCTCTGATACCAACTTGATCTGAAAATTTTACTTGATCTTTAACCATTACTTGCATGTGAAATTTTTTTAATTGTTAACCATCTTTATTAATGCAAAATTAAAGAACATTCATCAATCACATGAGGACATAAACATGTAAGCATACCATCTATGAACGAGAATTGGTAACGGAGTTCACCAGACTTCCTGGCTACCTCTCCGTGCCACTTTCCAAATGGGAAGGCCGATAGATTAAGTATTCAAATGCTTACAAAATGACTTCTGATTTATGTCTGTCATATACTGTAATAGACTTCAACAATAGCTGCAAGATGAAATTCTGAGACTTTTAAGTATAAACATGGATACCTTTCTGTGTATCTGGAAGGTTCTATGAGCACTTTTATGTCTGGATGCAAAAACTGAAGCTGGATCTGGAATCCTTGCAAAAAATCGAGACTTTTGAGTATCAACTCGATATATTTTTGACACTAGACTCCGAATGCCCTTTTTGGCACAATTCCCAAATCTTCCTTGATTGTATAGTGTGTATGGCCTCTGGATGTGTGCCAATTCTGAACCACCTTGAACTGCATGCAAAAACCTCCTCGGTCTGCATACAATTTCACTTCGGTCACTGTGCAACATCACCTCAATCTGCGTGCCTGTCTATGTTTGCATCAAAAGTCTTTCTCCCTCCTTGGGATTCATGCCCAAGCCTCATTTAAATAATAAAAAAAACATTAGTTTTGGGGGGGCGCGAGCTATGGGCCACGCGCCCTCCGAAATCCCCGGCATCTCTACATTTTTTAAAGTTTTTGTGCCATTCCATGCCACATCCCATGGCGGTGGCGCATTGGTAGTTGTAGTTGTTATAATGGTTGGGGGGGCAGAAGTCCTAGGGTCAAACTCGCGGGCTTCCCCTCCTTGGCGCGATTTGATATATGTTTGTTTTAACATTTGATATATGGTTGCACGCGATTTATGTTATATCATATTTGGACTATGATATGGTTTATATATGCACGCGACTTTGTTGTAATATATATAGTGCATATGGTATAGTTTTAACATATATTTCGGGTGCACTTCATATGTTTTAACATATGGTATGGTTTATATATGTTTTAAACATATGTGTTATATGATTTTAATACCCATTATATTATATGGTGCGTTTGGCTATGGTTTGACATTTGGTTTTAATATTATATCACATTTGGATTTATGTTATGGTTTTAATACCAAGGGGGCCTTGGTGTTGGCAAGGTCAAGGGTTAGGCCCTTGACCACCCCTTTTTTTTTTCCAACCACTTCTAACCATATTTTTGACCATTTTAACCCATGTATAACCATTTTTTATGAAACTTTCATTGTTCATATCTTTGTCACTTTGAGGCCGTTTTTCCTGAAACGAACATCACTGGAAAGCTCTTGACGAGCTCTTCCACTTTGTAAGCTTTACTTTGTCATTTGAATACTTTAAATCTATCTAATTTTGAGATGATCCACCTGGATCAGGGCTACTTCTAAGGAACATAAACCATGGAAATCACCCAACACCACAATAAAGGCCATTATGATGGAATATTTATCTGAGGAGTTGTATATATGCTCAATTATAAGGTTTGGTACACTAGGGAAGGGTCTTCTCACCCGAGACATTCTTTAAGTATAAAATATAAGGGTTTAGGCTCCAAGAGATACTTCTAAGGCACAAGGACCATATATGAGGACCCATACCACAAAAAATCCCCTTTAAATGGTTCCTTTGGCTTAGGAGTGTGATATGATCACTATTCTAAGCTTTGATACACAATGGGATGGTTTCCTCACACATGAGATGCATTGAGTCCAAAATATAGTGGTTTGGGTCCTAAACAAGCTACTTCCAAGGCACATGGGCTATGCATAACATTCTAAACTATGAGATAGGCCCTCTAAATGCAATTTATTTCCTTGTAGTGGTGTATAAGAATGATTCTAAAGTTTGGCATAATAGAGAAGGGTCTCCTCTCTGAAGTCATACTTCATGGCCAAAATCTAAGAGCTTAGGCACTATACACTACCTATAAAAAATTATACATGACCGAAACCAAGTTATTAGACCTTACACACTACTTATATGGCCCATGGGAAGTGTGCAAGGGTGTATACAACAACATTGTACTCTATAAAGAATATTTGGCCCACAACTATGATATATAACTTACTCTAAAGTTTGGCACAATAGGGACATGTCCTATAGCATAATCCCTAAACGATGTTTCTTTGGAATGTCGTCCATGCATGAGGTCCTAAAATATGACATAGTCCGTTTGTAAGGTATCTTTATCCAAATATAGGTACACAAGCTCAATTCCTACATTTGGAATACCATGGATGAGTCTCCTAGCCCAAGACATGGTTTATTAGCGACCTAGGCCCTATACACAACTTCTAAGGCACTTATCTCATGCGTGGGGCCTTGAAACATGAAAAAAACCCTTCTGAAGTAATCTTTATACCATTTTTTTGGATACATTCCCAGTTATAGGTTTTGGCATACCAAGGACCTAGATGATAACATAAGCCCTAGTTATGGAATTGTTGTTGTTGAGATGAGAATACACAAATCTGCATAGAGTTGTTAAAGTATATAAGTCTTTATTGTATGTGGTAAACAAGGAAAATTTTAGGGGCTAAATTTTCCATGCTTTATCCCAAAAAAATATTTTCCAATTTCCATTTTTCCGAAATTTTTTTTGCCCAAATTCTATAGAATAAAATATTTTAGCTTAAAAATAGCTCAAATTTTATAGAAACTATATCAAACCCTGATAAATTTGAATATTTTTACAAACATCGCACCAAACATTTTATAGTTTGCATATTAAGGACTAGTAAGATTCGCCAAGGTTTCTACATTTTGAGATAAATTTTCATCCTTAAAATCATCCCTAGTGTTAAACATATTTAATCTATGATTGTCATGAAAGCATACAGACTGTAAGTATCACACAAGGCGGTTTACTTGTAGTTTTTCATAAACTGTATGCATTATTGCACCAAGAGAAGAGAGGCTCTTTAAGCATTCTACAACCTACTATTAAAGAGATTGTAACATCCATCATCTTCATCATAGTTGTCCTAGTATAATTTTTTTTTCATGGAAAAAATATAGAAATGTATTTATAAAAGAAACAATACAATGATAGATGTTGAGAAAGCATTCAAGTCTACCTTTACAAGCTTGTAGCTTTGGTTAAAAGACTATCACATGTAGTTAAATTTTTTTCTTTCAAAAAAGAAACCATATACTAAAAACTATACTAGTGAAACATCATATACAAATTTCTTTAAAATTTTTAGAGAAGTATAGTCTTCTTTATACATAGAAAATGTTCAACTAGTCTTTTTAAAGGTAATTAGTCTATCCATGGAGAGACATAGATCATGTAGATATAAATAAAGTAAAGGAAACACATAACCAATGAGCATGAATATATTCATGGGAGTGCATAGGAGTGTTGTTGATGATCTTCCAAATCCCATTTTATAACACCATTCCATCCTTAGATAGCCTATTTTCTTCATAGTTCATGTCCTTGTAAATTTTTGCAAAAGAAATGTGAGAGAAAGATGATTTTAGAAGTTGGATGTCATGAAAAAGATGTTGCAATGTGAAGCTATGAAAATTGAATTCTCCTTTCATCCATTGAATCACAAGTAGAGAGTCTCCATAAATTTAGATTTGAGAAATTCCATTTTCCTAAGCAAGCACTAAGACCAATTTTAGAGCCATAAGCTCACAAAAATTATTTCTGTCACTGCCCAATCTAGACTTAGAAGAGATGTTGTGAGTGGGGGGAAAGATGTAGAATTACCGTAGCCCCACCTTTATATCCTTGGGAGGTTCCATCAAAGAAATCCCAAAGAAAATATTTATTTATTGCTTCTTCAGGGGAGTTATTTGAGATGCATTATTCCTTATATTGAGGAAATGCAGAGAGGATGTTCAAACTTTGGATATCACATTTAAAAGGCATGGTTTCCTTTTCATCAAAGATATTGGAGTTTTGAGCTAGCCAGATTCCCTAGGCTATGGTTAGAGGGAGATATTTATACCTATTTGTGTCTGTTTTCATACACTAATTCTTGAGGGCTTCTTCGATGGAGTTCCCCTTCAAAGAATTGTTCAAACTAGTCAAGCAATATGATTCTTGCTAGAATTATAGAGTATAAGCACAAGTCATAATAAGGTGGGAGTTAGTCTTACAGTCATCTTTCCAGAGACACCATCGACTCAGTCCCTCATAGATTCTTTTTTACAGGATGTTACATGTTAAAGATTTACTATTTAACAATAACTACATGAACATTTTTTATTTGGATGGGCATTTGAACTTCCGTATAATCCTTGAACACCGGGATTTTGGGTTGTTGATATATGCATTGACAAAAAGGGATTTGTATCCTAATATAGGCCCATAGTTTCCTATAGGATTCAAAGACCAAATTTGTTGATCTTCTTGATCATTCAGATTGATGAAGAAACTTCAAGTATCTTTTGAGTATAACATTCCCAAATTTCTACATTCTCCTCTTAGAGTCTAATCTCCTCCCAAGAAAGCTACTATTGGAGCCTTTCCAAAGTTCTGACTCCCTCAACTACTTGTCTTGGAGTAAGGTAGCCCCAAATTTTCAAGTCAAAAATTAGTTGGGGTGGGAGCCTATATGTGCCATTGCTGCCAATCTAGGGGACCAAGCAAATTTGAGCTTTGTTACCTTTGTCAATTCTACATACCAACCAATTTCCTATTAGGGGGAAGGCCATAACCACTACTTTTCGTATTATTGAGGTGTTTTGAAAATGTCGAGTTGTGGTTTTTACCTATTCCTCTATGGAATTAGGGGATATCTATTTATCTTTAATTATCTATGCCCAGAGTCCATATCCTTGTATCAATATCCATACATTTTTTTCTATGAGATTTTTTGAAAAAGGAGTATGTTTTGTATGCCCCATCTACCTTGAGATTTTGAAACAAAAATATTTTTCCATAAGGATAGAACCATCCCTTTGTCTCCTACCCCTCCAAACTAGATGAAATTGAAACTTCACTACCTAATTTTTTCCAGGACTCCTTTCAAAATCCATGCTAGGGACATCCAATATATGGGGATGGATTTGAGCACTGATTTTACAAGCACTAGTCGACACCTTTGGAAATCCATCAATTGCACCATCTGTTGAGTTTCTTCTCTATATTGGCTATTATTCACTTCCAATCACCTTTCTAAAACTAATTTTCTTTTTAGTGAAATCCCATGTATTTCATTCCATCATCTATTGTTAATATTTGAAAAGGAAAGACTTGGGAATACACATATTTTTCATTCTTCGAGCTTCCCCAGAAAGAGATAATTGACTTGTCAATGTTAAGTTTCATACATGTTGCCTCACGTAAGATATCGATGATATCTCTAAGGTTTTCAACCATGCTTCTTTTTCCTTCACAAAATATAAAAATGTCGTCAATGAAGAGTAAAGAGTAAACGGGTGTCATAGAAGGAAGTACCAACATTATACCTTTGATTTTTCCATTCCTGGTGGCCTCCTTAAGAGATCTACCGAAACCTTCAAAAACAATGACAAACAACATGTGGAAAAAGGAAAACCATTTTTTATCCCTTTTTCAAACTTAAAGAAGTAAAAGGCCACACCATTGATTATAATGGCAAAAGACAACAAGCTAATTCAACTCATTACCCAAGTAAAAGTCATTTATTTCATAAAAGTTACAAGAAGAAAAAATTCTAATTAATACATATAATTAATTAAAATATATTTTAATTTAAAAAAAAATACTTTATTCTATCTTCCTTTTAAATATTTTATATATTATAATTAGTATATAAAATATCATGAAAATATTATTAACCTATTTATATATTAAAAATAAAGTTATAATTAATATATAATATACATTAAAAATATTATTAACCTATTTATATATTAAAAAGAGAGTTATAATTAATATATAATATACATTGAAAATATTATTAACTAACATAAAAATATGGAGCTTTCTAACATTGTTTGAAATTCAAATCAAATTATGATTAAAAAAAGTGCCATAAAGATGTTAATTCATAACTAAATCAATATGGACATCGATACTATTAAAAAAAAAAAGTTACCACAATTAATAAAGAATTAAAAAAACATAGTTGTACTATAAAGGTATCACTAACTTCCATTTATATTATTTATATGGACATCAATACTATTAAAATAAAATAAATTATCACAACAAAAACATTCTTGTATTATAAAGATATCACTAACTTCAATTTATATAAAAAAAAACATGCTTGTACTATAAAGATATCACTAACTTCAATTTATATAAAAAAAACATGATTTTACTATAAAGGTATGACTAACTTCAATTTATATCATTTATATGGACATCGAACTATTAAAATAAAATAAATTATCACAATTAATAAAGAATAAAAAAACATTCTTGTAGTATAAAAATATCATTAATTTCAATTTATATCATTTATATTTCTTATAAATAAAGTAGAATTCAATATAAATATGACCTATAATAAAAATAAAAACATTATATTATAAAATGATCATTAATTTTAATTTAAAATATTTATATCATTTTATATATAATAATAATAATAATGTATTTTTAAGGTTACAAGCTAGCACACCAAATTGGTATATGAAACCCCCTTGTTTGTGGGACAAGGGACTCTCCATGTTCATAACCATTAAGCCCACTAAAACATATAAAAAAAATCAAATATATAAAAATCTTTAAATACCTTATAAAAACCTTCTCTTAAGAAGAGACTTTATATTTTTATTTCCATCATACCAGAACTAATTGATAACCAACATGCATTGTTATTGCTATTTTTAATTTAGTTAGACCTATAAAAAAAATGTAAGTATTTTTTTTCAATTCTTGCTCCTACTTATTATAAGTTATATTTGATATTGTTGCATATAATAATTTATGAAAATTGGATTTGTGAATAACCTTCTTTTCACAATATCAAAAGAATAAAATAAATTATTATCTTAAAAATAGAAGGGGAATTTAAAATATATATATATTAATAAAATAAAATGAATTTTTGCAAGATTATATAAAGAAGAGATATTGTGTAACTTAAATTATATGATTAAAAATGAAATGTTACATGATAAAAAATAAATAAGAAATAAATAACTGTATACTTAGTATATATGTACATGACAATATATACAAAATTTAATTAGCCTAAATTCAGATTTATCAAGTATAAGAGGGATAACATTTCTTGAGATGTAATTTTTTCATTCAATATAAAGTAATTAATACATAACATAGAATTAAATAATAAAAAATGTATACCTTTGATCCCTTTAAGTGGTGTTTGATAGATTATGGTTTACGATGGATCTAAGATAGTATTATGTTTTGAAAGTTTAACATTTTCTAAAAATTAGTGGGAAAAATATCATTTTTATGATATTAAAAAAAATAGAAATTGATATATTTTTAAATATCTTATAAAGGTTTACATTAAATCTCAATTTAAAAGTATTACCATTATTAATAATATTAACTATCTTTATCAAACTTTGTAAAGGCACGAAGGAAATCTATAAAGTACCTCCCAAAAGGTTACCCTTTAGACTATTGTTTCCCTTCCCTTTTCCAACAACATTCATATCGAAGGCTCAAGTCGCCTTTCCAACAACATTCATATGGATATGAATGTTGTTGGAAAGGCGACTTGAGCCTTCGATATGAATGTTGTTGGAAAGGCGACTTGAGCCTTCGATATGAATGTTGTTGGAAAAGGGAAAGGAAACAATAGTCTAAAGGGTAACCTTTTAGGGGGTGTACTTTTTATAGTCCTAGGGGGACAATCACTCATATTCACCTTGCTTCCATTTTAACTATAGAGTACCGAGGTAAAAATAAATAAACTAAATACCTACATATTTAGATAATAACATATCAATTAAATTTACACATTAATAAATTTGTTAGAACTTTAATTTTAATTTTTTTAATGAAATTATTAGATGATAATTATAATATGTTAAAATTGTTTTTAATATTTTTATTTCAAATAAAAATGCTAAAAAAATATTTAATATATTTTAACATTTTATTTTTAATTAAAAAATTGGAGGGAATCTTTTTAAATATTTACGAGATATTTTAAGAAAATTGTTTTTTTTCAACTTTTCTCCTTTTAATATTAAAAAGATGACATATTTTTTATTTTATTATTTTTTAATCATTTTGATAATATAAAGATGAAAAATTCTTTTATTTCCTTAATTTTTAATAAAAAAATATTTCATTTGTTTTCACATTTTATTTTAAATTAAAAATTTGAGAATAATATTTTAAAAATTTTCTTGATTTCAATCACTTAACCAATTTTACAAAGATGGTCATTTCTAACATAGTGGAAAAGATTATATTAAGTAAAAAGATTGAATCGCATGCTTACACCATACCTAATAAGGTGCAAAATACAATGTCTTCCATGGTGATGTTATTCATAGAGCGTGATAAGTTTGGGTGAATCAACTACATACAAGGCCATACATAACTTAAAATAGAGTGCCAAACATAAAACAACTATTGCTAGGTTCAGAAGATAACTATACATAACATATCTACTATAAAATTAGATGTGATGTGTGACTTCTAAGATCGTGTTGTCCTCATCATTGTTCTTCCTGAGTCTGATAGGATGTCGTAGGTTTTTTAGTTGTGGGATAAATTGAAAAGAAGTGACCAATTGCAATTGAGTCTAGTCTGGGAGAGTTGCAGTTTGAGTGTACTAGGCTAAATATATAGTTCTAGGTCTCCTCAAAGAAGATGAGACTAGTGACAACAGGGAGGGAAGACTAGATCCACGATTCCATAGAGAATCTACACCATGCTAAAAAATTATCAAGATAAACAAAAAGGTGGTGGACTAAGAATACCAGATTTCTCAAGATAAGCCAGGAATTGCAAACTGTAAATACCAAACTAGAGAGATAGCACTAGACATATGCCAACAAGAAATCCCCCCCAACCAATACTAAGAAATATATTCTCGGACGGTTGATTCTATAAAGGAAACACATACTCAAAAGAGAGAAGCCTCCAATGCATGATTTATCTTATACCTCTTTCAAGAAGATGGCAACAACATAGAGGGAGGACCGGTGCCAAGGATTCACCATACTTGCAAAAAATTTGATGTGTTGAAATGGTTTCACATCTTGTGTGATCATAATGTGGTAGATGATCTAATAGCCAATTTGGCCACTATGAAAATAAGGTGTGTTATATATCAACAATTGAAGGTATGACCATCCCACACCTTAGTCTACATCACTTAACAACATAACTTGAATAATTTTGGCAAATGGTACGAGGCATGGACAATTTCACACATGTAGCAAGAATAGGGAAGATAAGACCAACCACCCATGAAGCATGTTTTATTTATTACCCACTCTTTCTATTGAAGACCCTACATTGGATATTAGGCGTCATGTTGGGATAATGTTTTGACCTATTGGATTCAACACTTTCTAGTTTATCTTGGGAACTTTGAGACACAAAGTTGATGCCTACTAGAGCCTCGGGAGTCGACACTTGCCCTCCCTCTTTGTTGTTGCCATATTCTTGAAATAGGTATAAGATAAATCATGCATTGGAGGCTTCTCTCTTTTGAATCTATCTTTCCTTTATAGAATGAACAGTCTAAGAATCTATTGCTTGGAATTGGTTGGGGGGGATTTCTTGTTGGCATATGTCTAGTGCTCTCTCTCTAGTTTGGTATTTACAGTTTTCAATTCCTAACTTATCTTGGTATCCTTGGTATTCTCATCCACCACCTCATGGTTTCTCTTGATAATTTTGGAGCATGGTGTAGATGCTATATGGAATCTTGGATCTAGTCCTCCCTCCCTGTTGTCTCTAGTCTCATGTTCTTTGAGGAGACCCATAACTATATATTTAGTCTAGTGCACTCAGATTGCAACTCTCCCACATTGGACTCAATTGCAATTGGCCACAACTTTCTAGGTTATCCCACAATCGAGGAAGCTACACCAGCCTATCAGACTCAAGGAGAACAATGATGAGTGTTGAAGTTTTACTTATAAAACTAGCAGTTGCATCTTCTTTATTATTATAATCATTTATCACATTAGCTACATAAATAAGATAACTGAAAGAAAGGCAATCACAGAAACAATAGAGACATACATATTATCCTAGGAAACCCTCATGGGGAAGAAAACCCAACAAAACTTCTTCAATATAGAAAGACTAGAAACAAAGAAGAAGATCCTCCTCTACTCCTTCACTAGGAAAGAGTAGCGCACTACTTAACCAAGAGATACCAAGACATAGATCAAGAACCCTCCTTGATGTCACCCCCAGTTGCAACAACTTCTCCTCCAAGACTTGCACACTTTTACTCTTGTTGCAAAGCTTATGAGTGAGTGAACAAATGAGGCATTGGCCTCCCTTATAAATAGTGGTCTAGGACGACCTATCACTTTTCCCACTTAATTTTTAATTGTCAAGGCACAGATGAGATGGATTTTACAAAGGCACAATAGGGCCTAATAAATATAATATAATAATATTATTCAACATTCCCTCTAAGGTAGAATATTCTTCAAAGTTACAATATTTCAACACTCCTCCTTAACAAGAAGCGTATTCTATTGACAACATTAAAAATAACTGACTAGACTCAATACATCATCAAGAGGAGGAGACAACGTCATCAACATATGGAACACCATCTACCATATCTATAGCTCATCGAAAAAAAATTCTCATCATCAACATCAGTAGAAACTAAACATAATCATCATTTGCAGTGCAGAGCTGGAGTAACATCATCATCAACAACAACATGAAGATGGAACATCAAAATCATCAACAACATGAAGCTGGAACATCAACATCAACAACACGAAGCTGGATTGACATCATCATCATCAACAACATGAAGCTAGAATAACATCATCATCATCATCATCAACATGAAGCTAGAATAACATCATCATCAACAACAACATGAACTTGTCGGAACATCAACATCATCAACAACATGAAGATGGAACATCAACATCATCAACAACATGAAGTTGGAACATCAACATCAATAACATGAAACTGGAACAACAACAATGATGGCAACAAAATGAGACAGGAGCATCAACAATAGTGGGACCTCCAACAGACCGTCGATCCGGGCCTTACGAGATATTTCCAGGGATAATAAAATCCCCTAGGATATAAATCCTAACAAGCTGCCACACTACTGACCACAACAAGTATATACATACATAGGCACTTCGACAAACTGTCCATCCGGACCTTACGATATTTGTCCAAGAATGATCAATCCCATAGGATATAAATCCTAACGAGTTTCCCTACTGGTGGTCAGGATACCATAGTATCATCAATGTCACTCCCCCTTTTGAGGGAAATCCTTCTGGACTATACCAAGCTTGTCTTGGAAGTACTCAAACTTCACATGAGACAGAGGCTTAGTCAACACATCTGCTACCTGCTCATCTGTGCCAACATACTGGAGCTTCACAACTCTCTTTTGTACCATGTCATGAATGTAGTGGTATCAGATCTCAATGTGCTTTGTTTTATCGTGGAACACTAGGTTCTATGTCATCTTCATGCAACTCTGGTTATCAAAAAATATCATAGTGACATCCATCTCTAGGTCAAAATAGACCTATCAACAACTTCCGAAGCCATATGGCTTCACAACTAGTAGAGCATGCTGCAATGTACTCTACTTCTCCCCTACTGAGAGTAATATTGGATTGCTTCCTGTTTTTCCACAAAGTCCTAGTTCACCCCAAACTAAAACAACATCCTAAAGTTTTTTTTCTGTCTGAAGTCCTTCCATCCCAATCTGAATCAGTATATCCATACAATATGAAGTCACAATATACAGTATAACAAAGGCCATAGTCCAATGTACCCTTAATGTATCTCACCACATGCTTTGCAACTACAAGGTGAACACGTCTAGGATCCACTAGATACCGACTTAATGTGTTCATAGCAAAGAATATATCTAGTCTCGTATTCATCAGATACATCAAAAAACCAATCATCTATTTGTATAGAGTAAAATCAATTATTTATGACAAAGTATCAACCAATAGCTTCATATCTGTCTCCATATGAGTGGACATGGCTCTATAGTCCCTCTTGTCAAATCTATTCAGAATTTCCACAAAATACTTTCCTTGATTAAGGAAAATATCTTCTAGGCTCTTCCACACTTTAATACCTAAGAAATAGTGCATTGGGCCTAGGTCCTTCATTTCAAATTCAATGACAAGCTTCTTCTTACAATCTGTGATGATCTTTTCTTCATCTGTCAAGAATAATTCATCCACAAATAGAAGCAATATAACTGGTCCATCATTCTCAATATTGAAGTAAAAGTTGGGATCAACTTTACTCTTGGTAAAGCCCAAAATCATCACAAAACTATCAATCCTTCCATACCAAGCTCTTGGAGCTTCTTCAACTTGCATACATGAGTCTTCCCATCCTGTACTTCATAACCAAATTTTCACATCACATTGTACCAACCTAGTACACTTGCTCAAATACAACTCAATCTGCATAGTCATGTGTTGTTTCTATGTGCTTTCCACAAATCACTATTTGTCTCACTGCCTGAGAGTATGTCCCCTATTCCCTCTGCAACTTGTTCCTTCTAGAACTGGGACTCTTCACCTGCAACTACTTTTTCTGAAACTGAGAATGACTGCTTCATTCTCACTATAGTTGTTGAAATATGAGAGTAGCTCCTCTACTCCATCACGATGACTGATTCATTTTCTCCCTATGAATCTCATACTACATAAACTTCTTTTAATGGATCATGGTTTTTCTATATATACTTTTTCCGATTACTGGAGCAAGTGTCTCATCATAGTCTTCTCCCTCTTGATGCGAGAATCCCCTAGACACAAATTAGGCTTTGTACATATTTATATTTTTATCTGCAACATGCTTGATTTGTTAGATCAATATTGGAAGTCACCATTGACTTCCCTTCTAGTCTCAAGGAAAAATCCATATCCTAGTCCTTCTTACTGGCTTCCTTCTCTGTCACTAAAACAAGGGAATCTTCCCAGGAGATTTCACATCTCCTAGAAGTCTTTGAACCTATGCTCTAGTCTTCTCAGCTCATGGAATCTATCTTTTCGTCCTGGAATATGTCTCTTTTTCCTGTCTGATCCTCTTTGAGATCAGGCTCACTCTGAGTCTCCATGCTCCATGTGAATCTTGACTCCCTCTAAGTCTATATAATTTTCGGAGACATCTTCTCCCTTTGATATGACACATCAATGTTATATGTCTTTGTGTCCCACAAAGTGTCATGTGACCATGTTGGTCTCTTCTTATTTACTGCATTGATTCTGGGTAGGCCCTTCTAGATCTACTAACTATTCCTGATGATTTGAAGAGTGATCAACTGCACTAGAGGGATTTATTTTGTTATCTTTTGAGCTTGCTTCTCCTCATGTTCTATCTTCATATGAGATGTTGTGTATCTAGAAAAAGTAGCTTCTTCTTCTTTAGTACATGGATGTATATGGTCATGTATACAACTTGGATAGTCTACTCCATGTCTCATCTAATATGTTTCCTCCTGCAACCGTCACTATATCTCCCTCGGGGTTATCACCCGTGACCTTCCTGGAACAAGAGGAACGGGGGAGAAACAACATACAAGAATAATACTCTTTATAATAATAATAAAAACAATAGTGAGAACGATTGTCACAGTAGCTCCTTCAGAGTTATCACTTCTGACATGCCCGAAACAAGGGTAAAAAGTAAGAAATACAATTATAAGAAATGAGAGAAACATTATTTTGGTGTTGTGATCAATCATTCCTCCATGGTAAACTGGAAACAAAACAAGAAGTTTCTCCTAGAGGAGATGTTAGTTATATCTAGTAAATGATTAACATAAGCATTTATCTCAATAGTGCTCACATGCTACAAAGTATTCAATAATAAAACTTCTCAAAGATTTCTATCACAACTATAGTGTATAACATATATTAAACTTGATATGTGTAAATTTGAATCTTATCAATTTAATCAATCAAACTTGGAACCTGGAGTCTTGTCCTCAAGAACGAGTTTTGTTTCTTTTCTTTAGAGTCTCCTTCACTCAAGATGACAAGTATCATCTTTAACTCGTCCTCTGTACTAAGATAATATGCTTTCTTGACAGAAATCTGAGTTAGAGAATAAACTCTATAATCTCAACCTTAATCAATCTAATACTTTTGACTTTAATTTTGACCAATAGTTAGTATGATAGTCATAACTTCAACATATCAAAATACAACCTATATGTTCATAAGATCATAACAAATAGAGGCATATTAAATTGATCAAACATGAGGTGCATTTTTCCTATGAATGTGTTGGATCTGAGATCCCTCCGGATCTATGATTTTTTTTAAACAAAAGATCCTTTCTCCTGCAAATACCATTTAAAAATAATGATACAGTTTAAACATATGTAAGTACATACCTCTAACAATATCGACATGTAGTGGCACCATACGACAACAACGACAATAAATAACAAACCTTTAAAACTTCAAAGGTGTTGCAACTTGTAATTTAAAGGTAGATAGAGATTTTCTAGGGTAAGGCACACTAGGACAATAAAAATCAGTCCCAACACTTCACAAAAAATTTCACTTCAATTGGTACTGCAATTGGTGTTGGCACTGCAACTAGTGTAGCAACTAGAATGAAGGAAATGGAATTGCAACTATAACTGATACTGCAATTGCAACTGCAACTGATACTGCAACTGCAACTGATATTGCAACTACAACTGATACTACAAGTGCAACTTAGGGTTTTATGAGGAAACCTTTATTTCTCAAACTTTAAATTTCAGAATTCTAATCTAGGGACTAGATGCGCCCTCCTAGGGCGAGTTCCTAGGTGTGGTTACTTTCTCCAATGTCCTCCTCAAACAATGAAAATGTCACACTTAGAGTTTATGCATAAACCCTAATTTTGCAGCAACTGTAATACTGAAACTGAATCTTCGAGAGGGTTTTCTAAAGCTAGTCACTTCTTATAAATTATGAGTTGGTCTCCTTCAGGCCTGCTCTGATACCATGTTGAATTTTTACTTATACAACTAGTGGTTACGTATTATTTATTATTATAATCATTTAGCTCATTAGTTGCATAAATAAGATCACTGAAAGAGAGGAAATCAAAGAAACAATAGAGACACACAAATTATTTTGGGAAACCCTAGTTGCGACATCTTCTCCTCCAAGACTTGCACACTTTTTCCTCTTGTTGCATAGCTTATGAGTGAATGAACAAATGAGGCATTGACCTCCCTTATAAATAGTGGTCTAGCCAACCTAAAATTAAGTCTGGGTTGACTTGTCACTTTTCCCACTTAATTTTTAATTGTCAAGGCAC
>ML799293.1:371173-404283 GCA_009831015.1 Picea engelmannii
ATATATATATATATACACAAAAATGGACTATTAGGTTCCCAATACACGTTCTCCAAAAGGAATTTTTAGTGCAAGTGTGAAATGGCAGCTTTATTTAGATTTTTTTTACATTAAGGAAGGGTCTTCTTCCCAAGACATGCATTAATGATGAAATTTAGGGTTTTAGGATATCAACAAGTTGTTTTAGGTACACAAAACATGCATGGTCTCAAAACCATAAGACAAGCTTTTTAAAAGGAACATTTGGCATAGTATTGGATAAAGCATGGTTTATATGTATTTTGCATCCACAATGTCCTCTTCCTAATATATGCTTTGAGGATGAACTTCAATTGTCTAAGCTTTAGACTAGCTACTTAAGGGATATTGACCATAATGAGGTATTGAATTATTTAACTATGAGACATGTCTTTTAGAATCAATCTTGAGCCTAGGTGTGGAAAATTTGCTTTATTTAGAGGTTTGACACATTAGGGGAGGGTCTTCTTTCACAAGCCGTGCTTTGAGGATAAAATATGAGGGCTTGGGATTTGTTATCACATAAAGTTGTCAAGGGCTACAGGTCGCAGCCATGAGCGCAAAGCATAACACTAAGAGCGACTCATTCCAGGCTCGAAATCAATGGCCAAAGTTCGAAATAGATCTGGACCATTCAATTATCCAGAATGTCACGCATCATTAGATCCTCAACTCCGGAGGTTTGCTTAGAGGGCAATGTGGTTTGAGAATTGAAATTCCCGAAGATCGATTCGCGAAGCAGATCTCAGTCATTGATTCAAAGAGGGAAGATCTTATCCGTCAATCTAAAGCGCCAAAGTTGGGTCATTGATCAGGAAGCCTCATCTCATATTACGAGATCAATGATCACACTTCATTGCGGGGTCAGAAGGTGCGCACGTTTTAAAATTTTAAGGGCGAGCCGCAATTGGAACCGTGGTTTTTTTAAAGGGACGCGTGGCGGTTCATGGTGAATTGCGAGCGATTTGCTTTCAGACCACCCTTGGTAGCGCCCGCAATCGCGTAATTGCGTAGGGTCATGGCCCTAGGTCACATTGAGGATGGAGTGATGGAGAAGAACTGTGCCAAAGGCTGAAAGCACCTCGCTCCACATCACCCCTGCACATACGCTATCAGACTGCCACCTGCAAAGATCGCATTGGTCACATACAGAGACCATTCATGGCCTCGAGGCATCAAGATGGACTCACATAAGTCATTGGCATCATCTGAGAACAGTTATGGGTGTCAGGCCCAGTCCTAATCCTAATGAAGACAATTATTGAAGATTGTGGGTAGCAGTTGAGACCTCGCCTCATCCAATAAATGGAAAACGTTGCAGAGAGAAGCCATGAAGGCACACTTACGATCTAAAGCTTCCTTATGGGAAATTTTTCCTGTAAAGCACATAACGATGCTTGGTTTGCGTCTGACATAATGAGGTCTGCACAACCTGACAGAGAGGGTGCCGACTGAAGGCTTTGAAGGCAGTGATATGATCACATTCCTGGCGGTTGCATCATTTTAGTATATATAGGCAGTTTTGATATTTTGTTAAGGTCGATGGTGAGCTCGGCTCCCTTATTGTAATATTTTGATGAAGAACTCTGGTTCTCTGGTTATGTAACTTGATTTGAGACTTCTTGATTAATCTAAGTCATCTTTCTTCTTCCATCTTATTTGCCTCTGATACTGAGAGAGTTTATGATTGACTGATTCACATGGATGTTGTAATTGTATTATGATAAATGTTTGATTATAGTACTGTTATGATTTCTTTCAGCTTCCTTGAAATTTGAATCCAAGAGGACCTTGTGTTTAAGTTTTTCCTCCTTGGGCTGCTGGAAAATCTGATATTCATAGCGGACCTCTACACTTTTCTCACTAAATATTCCTCCTACTCACCCTTACTCCAACTTACTGACTGAAGTTGATTAAAGACCTCAATGGTTGGTGCATGCTAGTCCAAATTTTCTGAGTTAGAATATTATTATCTCGAGTCTTATCCATTTGGCCCCCTTAAAACTCATTTACATTTACTGTATCAACTGATGGGTACTGGGCTTATCCTGATTACAGTCTAAGGGTGATTTCTAGTGCTAACATAAATGGCATCGTTGTCGGGGATGGATTTGAGCAGATTGAAGATCTCCCTTGGAAGAATGACATAGATCCATCTCTTGATGGTCGACAAGAGAGGGCTACATAAAATTGTCTGTAATCATCTACCCGGTGACTCCACAATCAGAGACTCCACTGGGGAAGATCCTATTGACAGAAAGATGAAGCGAATGACTAGGTATCAACTTATGAGCTTTCTGCATGAACTTTTGTTATTCTTTATCAACTCATTTTTTTTTCCCTTCACATATAAAGAGGATCATATTTTGCTTTGTTTATTCAGTTGATCACCAACCTTCCTTTATATATCCATCCTTGGAGGAAGAATCCATACTTTCTACCTGTATTGTAGATGTTGATCCTATATCCTCAACTTAGCCTATTCATAAGGATAAACTTCATACTAATATCCCTCCTGGATTTAATCACCCTTGCATCCATGAGGAGGTTGAAACTGATCCACAACCTCCTCAAATCTCATCAAATCCTGTTGTTACTTTTGAGCCTTTCCATCAGTGTGTTAAGCCTCATATTCATCCCACTAGTTTTCAAACTAGAATCAGAGACAAGATGTTTAAACCTTTAAAGTTTCCATATCATCTTCATCCTTATCCTCCTAATTTCTTTAAATATCTTCCCCATTTTTCTGGGGAAGATCATGTGACGACTGAGAGGCATGTGGAGGCCTTTGAGAACTTTGTTGGTCAATTTGAGATTGCTCATGATGATGTTTCCATGATATTGTTCTCAAATTCGTTGTTTAGAGATGTTGCAGTGTGGTTTAAATGTTTGGGAGTTGACTGCACTAGTTCCTGGGTTGAATTATGCAATGCATTTTTGAAGTGGTGGGGTGAGAACAAGTCCCTTGATCAGTACTAGGATGATTTTAATTCCTTGAGGAGAGGGGAAGAGGAAGCCTTGGCCATCTTCAATAGGAGGTTTTACCGTGTGTATCATAATATGCCGATAGAGATCAGACCCACAGAGACTGTTGCCATGGTGTGCTATGTCATGGCTCAACATTCAGAGCTTGTCATTTACCGTGTGTATCATAATATGAGGTTATACCGTGTGTATCATAATATTGTAGCTTGTCATTTACCGTGTGTATCAACATTCAGAGCTTGTCATTTACCGTGTGTATCATAATATTGTAGAAACTGAGTTCTGCAAAGGTGCTTCCTTCAACCCATTTACATGTGACCACAAGCACAGAACCATAAGCTTATTAATTTAAGCATTGTCTCTTCTTTCACCCTTTTCCTTTTATCCCCCATATGTCCAGTGCTGGGACCGTGTTCTTTGTTACTTCATCCTTCGAGACGTCAAGCCTTTTCAATATTTCAAATCTCCCGAATTAGATTCAACCAAAACACATCAAATGGTCAACATTTGTTTTTCCATTAGTCAGACAATCCTGGCTTGTCCAGAGGTTTTGAAAAAATCAACAAACATTGACTTAATATACATGTGAGTGAATGTTTCATGTTTATTTCGGGAGTTCAGGGCTTTAAGAGTTCAGATAATCGTTGCTCCAATTTCTTCCAGAGTGATCACCTGCCAAATAAGTCATAAAGTAGTGGAGACCGTTTGTTGTCGGTTAACACTTCCACTTACGCTATCCTTCCACTGTACTTGATCAACGGTCGAGAACGATCCTGAAGTGTTCTTCAAATCGGATGACTCATGTCCACTTCAGGACTTCGACCTTCAAGACTTCGGGTATTTGCTGGTGGTGAAACTCCTGAAGTGAAAAATCCTGGAGTGACCTAAATTTATGACATCACTTGTTGACGTGGCACTGATGGAGTGGATACCACATGTCACTTAGGTTCGTTGCTTACATATGACTAAAGTACCCATGGGAACTTGACACTTGTCATCATCTGATTATGCCATGTTTCCTTGCTTACATAGATCTCTTCATGTGGCACATGTTCTTCTCCTTGATCTAACGGTCATGATACTTCCTGAAGCGTTCCTAAGGTCGGACGACTCATGTCCACTTCGGGACTTCGGCCTTTGGGACTTAGGGTAATTTGATTTCTCTACTTCCCAATTCTCCTTAAGTGAGATTCCCCAAAGTGTAAACCTCGAGTAACTAGACTTCATCTAATGGTCATTCTTTAACCTGAAAAGGATTAATACGATCCAATAGATGTTGGGAATTTGACTATTCAGGATCTTGGGCCTTTGGTCTTACTTATCCTATCCTTCTACTTTCCTCGATCTGACGGTCCTGATATATCCTAAAGTGTTTCTTTAGATCGAACGACTTGCATATACTTCGAGACTTTTGTGGCTTACTTTTTCCTTCCACTAAACATGATCTGATGTTCTTGATATCTCCCAAAGTGTTCTTCAGATTGGAAGGTCCTCATTTACTTTAGGACTTTGGGGCTCTGGTCTTCATCTTTGCTTATCCTATCCTTCCACTTAACTTGATCCAACAGTTGATGTGGATTGAGGAACCATAACTTGCATTTGGTTTAGTTCTTCGCCCAAACTCCGCAATTGAAATCAATGAAAATACATCAATGATAGTATGTCCAACAATCTCCCCCTTTGTCATTGAGGGAAACACTCTAACTTCATACACATTCCCCCTGTGATGATTCTTTCCTCTATGAATTTACTCTCCCCCTTTGACATCAAGGAAAAAGGGTTGAATGGCTCCCCCTGATTTTGATCGTTGTCTCCCCCTGAATTGATGCCAGTTGATGCATTATTTTCTTGAGAGATTAGATTGGAAGAGAGACTACTCCCAATCTTTGCTTGAGATATTCAAATACATCTCTGCTTAAGGGTTTAGTGAAAATAGTTGCAACCTGTACTTGTATTGGGACATATTCCAATTTATTGTTCTTCCTTTCAGCCTGATCTCTTAGATAGTGGTATTTTATTGGAATTTGTTTTGATTTGGAGTGTTGGACAAGGTTCTTGGAGAGACTTATAGCACTTGTATTATCACCGTAGATAGTAGTGGCTTCTTCAAACACTTTTTTGATGTCTTGTAAGGTGTTTTTCATCCATTCTACTTGTGTGCAACATTTTGTTGTTGCAATATACTCAGCTTCAGTGGTAGACAGAGAAATTGAGGATTGTTTCGTGCTTATCCAAGTTACCAATGATTCTCCCAAGAAGAATGCTCCTCCACTTGTACTTTTTTTGTCATCTACACAAACTGCCCAATCTGCATCTGAATAAGATTTTAAAGAGAATGAATCCTTGCAAGGGTACCACAAACCGAGATCTATGGTTCCTTTTAAATACCTAAAGATTCTTTTCACAGCTTGAACATGGATATATTTTGGTGCAACTTTGAATCTAGCCACCATTCCAACAACTTGCTTGACATTAGGTTTGGAAGCTGTTACATAGAGTAAACTCCCAATAATTGATTTGTAGTGTTTTGGATCTACAACTTTGGACTCATCTTCCTTTCTTAGTTTGCATCCAACTTTCATAGGTGTACAAACAGGTTTGCAATCTTCTAACCGTCATTTATTAAGCATATCTTTAACATACTTGGACCAATGGATAAATAATCCCCTTTTGGATTGTACTATTTGTAATCCTAGAAATAAATCCAGTTCACCAAGCAAGGACATTTCAAATTCTTGTTGCATCCTCCTATCAAATTCCTTACTCATTTTTTCATCATCACTCCCAAATATAATATCATCAACATATACTTCCACAATAATCATGCTATCACCAACAATTTTACAATAAAGATTGTTGTCTGTTGATCCTCTTTTGAGGCCTTGTACTTGTAAATAAGAATCTAGCCTTGCATACCATGCTCTGGGTGCTTGTTTTAGCCCATAGAGTGCTTTCTTTAGTTTACAGACATAGTATCCTTTGTTAGTTAATTGAAATCCTTATGGTTTCTCAATATAGACTTCCTCTTCTAAGTTTTCATTGAGAAATGATGACTTGACATCCATATGGTATACTTTAATTTTTTTGTATCTGGCAAAGGCTAAGAATATCCTAATTGCCTCTAATCTGGCCACAAGTGAAAAGGTTTCTTCAAAGTCTACCCCTTCAACATGAGCATACCCTTTACATACCAATATGGATTTTTTC
The DNA here is from genome assembly GCA_009831015.1 of Picea engelmannii. Lineage (NCBI taxonomy): Eukaryota > Viridiplantae > Streptophyta > Pinopsida > Pinales > Pinaceae > Picea > Picea engelmannii. The sequence goes on from ML799293.1 coordinate 377,384, forward strand.
CTGATTACTTTCCCATTCTCATTCACTTTGTTTTTATACACCCATTTAGTTCCAATGACATTCTTATGTTTTGGTCTTGGAACCAGTTCCCAAGTTTGATTTTTTTCAATCTAGTTCTTCATTCATAACATTGACCCAATTCTCATCTTTGCATGCCTCTTTGATTGAGTTGGGCTCAATATGTGACAAAAGTGCTATTTCAGTCTGACACAATAGTTGTCTTATTGTCTCCACTCCATTGCTTTTATTTTTGATAATCAGTTCTTCAAGATGATTCTTTTGAGTTATTATTGAGGGTGTCTTTGTGTCTCTTCTTGGGGATTGTTCTCTTATCTATTCTTCTCGAATATATTCCTCGTCTTTCTTTATTCTCTTCTACTTCTTCTTCTTGTGTACCAACTGACTCATCATCATCTTCATCTTCATTATCAAGTATGGTCTCTTGATGTTTGATCCTTATTTTTTTTAAATCATCCACATTAACATATGCACTCTCAACAATCTTATGTAATCTAAGATTGTAGCATATGTATGCTTTCTTGGTAGAATCATATCCAATAAATATACCTTCATCAGATCTAGCATCAAATTTTCCGAGATTCTCATCAAGCCTTTTGATGTAACACTTACTTCCAAAGACCTTGAAGTATTTTACCAAAGGAGCTCTCCCAAACCATAGTTCACAAGGAGTCTTATTACTATTAATCACGAGATGACCTATGTTTAATATGTATACTGTTGTTCCTACAACTTCCCTCCAATATCCATCAAATAATATTGCTTCATTGAGCATAGTCCTTGCATCCTCCTGGATTGTTCTATTCCTTCTCTTAGAAATCCCATTTTCCTTAGGTGTTCTGGTAGCAGTGAATTGTCTTTTTATTCCATGAGTTTTACATAAGAGGTAAAACTCTTTTGAGGTGAAATCACCACCATTTTCTGATCTAAGACATTTGATTTTTGTCTTTGTTTCATTTTCAACAAGGGTTTTAAAAGCTTTGAATTTGTTAAGTGCTTCTGATTTTTCCTTGAGAAAACATACCCAATCCATTCTAGTAAAATCATCAATGAACAACATAAAGTGGAACTCTCCTTGCAAACTCTTGGTCCTTGTAAGTCCACAGAGGTTGGTGTGAACAAGCTCTAAAGGTTTTGAGGTCAAGTGTTCTTTTGTTTTGAACCTTATTCTAGTTTGATTCCCTAGTTGACAATGTCTACACATAGTATTTGAGGGCTTTGTGATCTTTGGCAAGTTTCTTACTGCCCCAAGATTGCTGACTTTTGCTAAATTGTCAAAGTTGATGTGCCCCAACCTTCTATTCCATAGCCAAATTTCATCTACTAAATTTATATGACACTCCTCATTTAATTTTGTATTTAGTATATATACATTCTCAGAAGTTCTAGGAGCAATACCAACCAATTTTCCTGATTCCTCTCTCCTAATCTCACATTCTTGGAATCAAAGATGCAAATGTGCCCCTGATCATAGGTTTGGCTGACACTTAATAGGCTTGGTTTTAGTTTTTCAACAAGCAACACATCCTTGGCTTTGTCTTTTCCCAAATTCATAGTTCCTTTCCCAGGTATGTTACCTGAAGCATTGTCACCAAATGTAACTTTACCCTTTTGTTTCTTTAAGTTAAAAAACTTGTCCTTATTTCCTGTCATATGTTTTGAGCAACCACTGTCAACATAGCATATATATTCTTTATCTTGGGATTTCAAGGAAATAAGACATTCCTTTTTTGATATTTTTTCTTTCCAAAGCTTATTTTGCTCTCTAATGAACTTTGGTTTATCAGAGACTTCCATTAATCTGCAATTAATTGCTTTATGTCCATAATTATGACATCTGAAGCATTCTAAGTTCCCTTCTTGTAGAGGTGCAAAAGAATTAGAATTTTGACTTTTAACTTGATCTATTGTTTGGTTATATTTAAGGTTATAGTTCTCACCCCTCAAGTTTTTCCTTCCATATGCTCTACAATTCATAGACTTGTGTCCGAAATTAGAGAATGCAAAGCAATAACCAAAGAAAATGTGTGGATACCTATTTTGATAAACCGTTTTTGGTATTGTCTTATATTTCTTCTTGGTGGGTGGAGGTAGTCCTCTGGAGTTTTGTTCATTGCTTGTCGTTTCTTCATCTTCCTTCTTGAATGTACTAAGGAGAGAAGCTGCATAAGATTTTGGGTTATCTTGGTTTTCTTCTTGAGAATAACCTACTCCATTTTTGTTACTTGAATCCCTTTGTGTGGTTATAATCTTATCTAAGATTTTAGAGCTATTTTCATATCTTGTTTGGATAAGTTTTTCATCAAGCTATTTTCTTAGGTGAACCAATTCTTCCTCCATTCTTTCACAGGCTATTTGTTTCTCTTTAAGATAATTTTCCATACTTTCTTCCATCCTATTTTCTTCTAGGATTTAGTTTTTCAGGTCGCTCATGAGTTTCTCCATGTCTTTTTCTTCTTGTTCATGTTTTTGTTTTTTTTCAACTATAAAACTTTTCAGCTATCTATATCTGTTTTTGTATCTTCTTAATTCATCCAAGGCATTGGGAAGTTATTCTTCCATATTAACCTCTGCTTCATGTTCTGACTCTTCATCATGCTCAATTTCTTATATATCACTAGACTCTTCAACACCTAGAAAAAAGACTTCATCATCATCACTGTCACTAGACTCTGATGAATTGTTGTTTTCTTCTTTTGAGTAAAAAATATTTTTCCCTTTGTAATACTTTTTCTTATAGTGGGGTTTTCCCTTCTTCTTGTATTGTTTATTTGTGTCTTCTTCATCTTCAGGGTATTCCTTAGGATAGGGACACTTGGCTGCAAAGTGGCCACCTTTGCCACAATCAAAACATTTGAAAGGCAAATTTCCTTTGTACCTCCCTGATCCTTTCTGAAGTTTTTTAATAAATTGGCTTCTTCTACATCAGATTCTTCATGATGGATGGATTGAGGTTTTTGCTTCTTATTTTTTGTTTTCTTGAGCACCTTGAAGGTTGCCTCTCCTTTTGGGATGTTCTCATGACCTAATATTAACTCATAGGCTATGAGGATTCCATACAATTCATCCATGGTGAGTTCATCTAATTTCTCTAGATCTTCAAGAGTGGACACTTTAGGATTATATAGCATAGGTAGTGTTATTAGTATATTTTCAACTAACTCATCGTCTGGCACTTCTACTCCCAAACCTCTGAGTGCATTAACAATATTATCAACTCTTTTGAAGTACTCTGAGATATTTTCTTCATCCTTCATTTTTAGATCTTCATATTGTACTTTGAGAGTTTGAAGTTTGGACCTATTTACCTGGGAATCTCTTGCATATATAGTTTCCAATTTATCCTAGAGTTGTTTTGCATTTTTACAGTTTAGTACTTTAGCAAGGATCTTCTTATTTAGTTCAACTTGTAGTGTGTTTAAAGCCTTTGCATGTTCCCAAAATTTCTTCTTGTCTTATGCTTCTATGGGAGTGACTTTTGGAACATCATATCATTTTTCAATTAATGTACATACTTCAAGTCCAATGGACATCAGATAGATTTTCATTCTAACACTCCAGAAGACATAATCTTCACCATCAAATAGGGGGAATTTTAACGACATCTTCAATTGTTGATCCATTCTGATGTATATTTCTCTTCAAGTGATTTAAAATTTTAGTGAAGAGACCTGCTTTGATACCAATTGAAGGATCAAATCCTGTCACTGAGAGTAGGGGGGGTGAATCGATGCAACAATAATTTGATCATATTCTTACTTTTGTCAATGCAAACAAAATTTGAACACAACATTTTATCATGGAACCCAATTGGGAAAACCACAAACACTTTTCTATTAACTGCAAAATTTTGTTTTACAAGTTACAATAGAAGGAGGATGTTCTTACTCTTTAGATTAGCACCCACTAATCAAGATGCACCCACACCCTTGTTCACTATCTCCAATTGGTAGGAGGTTACAACCCCCTATTTAGTTAGCTACAAATAACAAGGAATCACCTACTCCCCTGCAGGCTCCAACCTTCCCTTGCACCACCCTGCCACCCTTTGTTCATGAATTTGGAAATAGGATATGTAGTCCAATAATGGTCTTCTAAATCAAACACTGGATTGCCTAACTGCTGCTCTGTCTCCTTCTGTTCTTGGTATTCAATAATACATTGACAAACCCCCTTTCTAATTCACATCTCAACATATTTATAATCCTTTAAAATTTTCAGCATAACTCTTCATAAACAACATGTATGTTCATTCAATATTACATAACCTTTGTTTTATGTAACATAGTCATTAGCATGAATTTTCATAAAAACACATCATTTTAACAACCATCTGACCTGCTTTTCATAAATCGATCACATGTATGGATCAATTTATTTTTAACTTGATTCCATATCTCTGCAAATATTTCAGAAACCGAGTTTTGCAGAGGCGTTTCCTTCAACCCATTTACATGTGACCACAAGCACATAACCACATGCTTATTAATTTAAGCACTGTCTCTTATTTCTCCCTTTTCCTTTTAGCCCCCATATGTCCAGTGTTGAGACTGTGTTCTTCGGTAATTTGTCCTTCGGGACGTCAGGTCTTTGCAATATTTCAAATCTCCCGAATCAGATTTCACCGAAATAGATCGAACGATCAACATTCATTCTTCCGTTAGTTGGAAGATCTTGGCTTGTCTAGAGGTTTCAAAAAAATCGACGGCCATCAATTAATATACACGTGAGTGAACGGTTCATGTTTATGTCGGGAGTTCGGGGATTCATGAGTTCGGACAATTGTTGCTCCAATTTCTTCCGGAGTGATCACCAGCTGAATAAGTCATAGAGAGGTGGAAACCACTTTTTGTTGGTTAACACTTCCACTTACGTTATCCTTCCACTATACTTGATCTACGGTCAAGAATTCTCCCGAAGTGTTCTTCATATAGGATGAATCATGTCCACTTCGGGACTTCGACCTTCGGGACTTTGGGTGTTTGTTGGTGGTGAAACTCTCGAAGTGAAAACTCCCAGAGTGATGTAACTTGCTAACATCACTTGTTGATGTGGCATTGACTAAGTGGCTACTACATGTCACTTATATTTGTGGCTTACGTATGACTAAAGTATCTATGGGACCTTGGCATTTTTCATCATCTAATTACGCCATGTGTTCTTGTTGACGTAGATCTCTTCATGTGGAACATGTTCTTATCCTTGATCTAATAGTCAAGATACTTCCCTAAGTGTTCCTCAGCTCGGACAACTCAAGTCTACTTAGAGACTTCGACCTTCGGGGCTTCGGTTTATTCAATTTCTCCACTTGCCAATTCTCTCGAAATGAGATTCCCCGAAGTGTAAAACTCGAGTAACTTGACTTAATATAATGGTCATTATTTAACCCAAAAAGGCTTAACATGATCCAATGACTATTGGGAATTTGACTATTCGATATTTTGGGCCTTTGGCCTTACTTATCATATCCTTCTTCTTTGCTCGATCTAACGGTATTGATATCTCCCGAAGTGTTTCTTTAGATCGGATGACTTGCGTCTACTTCGGGAATTTTGTGGCTTACTCTATCCTTTCACTAAACATGATCTGACGATCCTGATATCTCCTGAAGTGTTCTTCAGATCGAATGATCCTCATTTAATTAGGGACTTTAGGGCTCTAGTCTTTGTCTTTTCTTATCCTATCCTTCCACTTAACTTGATCCAATGGTCGATGTGGATTGTGGAACCATAACTTGTGTGTGGTTTAGTTTGTTTCCCAAACTACGCAATTGAAGCTGTGAGATTGTTGGTGGATCAACCACAATAATCGATCTTTGAATCGATAAGATCTCACTGTTTAGAATAATTACGGTATTGGAAATAACATGTATTTTAATTCTCCCTTCGTGCTCTGCAATCAATTATTTCTCTTGATTTGGCACTTGCGTAGCCAATGGTCTTGGTTTGTCCGGTGGGGATTTTCATCCCGATCATGTTTTTGCACAACGCTTTCCCTTCTGAGCTTCATGTGCATCATCGGTTGTTGACGTCAATAAAAATACATCAATGACAGTATGTCCAACACTATACACTACTTTTAGGGACCATGGTTCAATATCAAGGATTCAACCATAACATAATACCGAAAAAAGGAATATTTACCCCACATGTGTAATACAAGTCTTAATTTAATGTTTGCAACATCAAGGATGGGTCTTCTAATTTGATACATCATCCAGGGTTAGCAATTGGAGGTGTAGGCCCTAAACAATACTTCTAGGGATTATGGGCCATGTACTAGGCCTCAAACTATGATATAATCCCTCTAGAATAAATATTTGGCTCAAATATGCAATACTGACTTGATGGGTCTCCTATCCCAATATATGATTTGAGGAAAAAAAACAAGGGCATTATGATCTAAATACTACTTTCATTGCTAAAGGGCCAAGCAAGAGGATTTAGATCATGATAAAGGCCCCTGGGAAGAAATATTTGGACCATAAGTGGCATATGTGATGGATTCCAAGATTTGAGCTACCAAATATGGATTTTTTAGACTAAGATTGGTTCTAAAGCTACAGACTAGGGGTTTATGCCATAAAATGGGATCTTCACTTTGTGAACCTATGAAATAGAACATACATTCATGGGATATTAAATAATACTTATAACTTCACTGGATATTATTAAAGACCTCCCAAAATCATTTTTTTGAACTCCCCTCCCAATATATCTTTCTAATGAAAAGTACCCCTATTTTTACTAGATGCCCCTTTTTGTACCTCCCTATACCTATAAAATCCCCAATAACTCACATCCCCCCCAAATACTTACAATATATTGATTTTTTTTTTCACAATTTTAAAACCTTGTTTATGAATGAACATGATAAGATATAAGTGAACATGGTGAAGCCCTCATGTTCCATAAACACTACTTTATGGGTAGTTGTCCATGCACAAACCCAAATCATGAAACAATCCCTTTAAAATAAATCATTGGTCATGAGTGGCATAAAGGGTGTACAAGATGCATAGCAATCAAATGTTTTCTATTAGGTCCAACAGGGATGTGTTTCTTGGCCTAAAACATGGTTCAAGGTTGAAATTGAAGGACTTTAAACCAAATCATTTCTCTTATGTGTCATAGGTAATGCATAAGGACCTAGACTATAACACAAGCCCTTATTATGGAATTGTTGGGATGAGACGAGAATACACAAATATACATAGTGTTTCTAAGAAGATATAAGTCTTGATTGTATTTGGTAAACATATTTAATCTATGATTGTCATGAAATCATATGAACTGTAAGTATGAGACAAGGTAATTTTATTATAGTTTTACTTAAAGTATATGCATTATTGCACCAAGAAAAGAAAGGTTATTTAAGAATTTTACAACCCACTATCAAAGAGATTGTAGTTTTCATCACCTTCTTCATATGTTAGCCTAATATAATTTTTTCCCATGGAAAAAAAATCTAGCAATTTTATTTATAATGTAACATACCTAGTGCCCAAATGAGAAACATTATGTGTGAAAACTCATTCAATTATTAATATTTATTGCTAATTAATTTCATGTAGCTTATCAGCCGCATATCACACACATATTTGATAATTGGACTGATACTACAGTTCTAAATGCATCTAACAACATATATTAAGTATAAATACAATTGTTCAAGCGAAAAAAAATAAACAACATTCACATAAACCATTTACAAAGTGGAATTAACATAAGAATATAATAGAAACACTTATCACTTAATGATTAACCAACTTGTTGCAAAGAAAGGATGAACCTCCCAACCATAGGCCCTGCTGATCATTTTCTCTCATCGGAAAGCCACCCTCGTGTTGAGGGTATGAGTCCAAAAGGAGATATGACCCACTGGTTGTCCACTCTCCACACATAGTATCTCCAAACCCAGGTTCTATCCTCACAACAGTCTCAAACCTCCATCTCTCTATTTTCCCCACAACCTACACTACCCAAGGAATGTACCCCCTTCACTGTTCATAGTCCCTCGGGTTGTACCATTTGTTTATCAGGGCCACTAGTGCACTCTCTTAGCCAGAAATCACTTAAGTGGGAACTCTAGGAACTCTCATTTATTTCATGTTTTCTCACAAAAACCTTCACAAGTCTCAGAGTCATTTTCTCCACAGAAAATTGCACCACAAGCTCACAACCCGATTTACAGGCACACATGCCTCTTTCTTAGCATAAAAACACATCCAAGCAAGGGTTTATTTCAAGTATACCATGGTTGATATTCTTACCATCCCCCTACTCCTCCTTTTCCTCCCAAAATCTTCATGTAAAAACTACCCTCCATGCAAAAGCGTGGCTGTCCAAAAACTACCCAATTGGCCATACAAATTTCCTCCCTTTGCTTACTTGCTTAACTTGAATTAAAATCTTCTCAAGGATGATTTTACCTCAGACCATACTATCCAATAACTATGGGATGTTACCAATCAAACCTATCCTCTTACATGAGTTAAATGATTAGCTTATTATACACTCAATCAACAAATAAAAGGTTATACAGAAAGACAATAATTTTAGGTGTGTGGGTTGGATTAATACCCATTAATAATTCCCCTTTGGACCCATCTCTCTCTTGTGGAATCATATCCCCCCCATCGTTATTCATTCCTTTTGTATCAAAATCAATGATTATTACTTTTATTAATTTTTCAATGTTAATAACATGGAATTTCGCCCCAAACCACATGAAATCAATATGGGCTCACCACCCCAACACATCGACTCACTAGCCTAATTTACATTTATACAATTACATTATAATTCACGAGGATTATAAATGGGGATGTTACATCCCCTCCCAAGTATTTTTTCATTGTCCTCAGTCCACAACACCATAAAGGTGTAACTTCATTTTACAATCCTAGCTCCCCGACCAATAATCAACATATATTCTCTTTGGCCAAAAATCACACAGGAATTTCGTCCTAAACAAATTACATAGGAGATATGGCCCCAATAACATTGATACATAGGCACTATGGCCCCCAAAATCATAAATACATACGCTCTCTGGCCCCAAAACATATATACAAAGGTACCCTAGCATGGAACATATACATAAGCCACTGACGTTTTCCTACAACTACCCCAATTTCCACTATATCTCTTCCTCTTAACCTACCCAAACCAAGGAATGGCGTCCCATTTGTTTACTAGGGTGTACCCAAGGAATGTTCCCCATTCATTGTCCTTAGTCCACCGGGATGCACCATTGATTTATCAAGGTCTCTCTAGCACAGGTCACTGGGAATCTCACTATTGGGATATCAAGGGACTCGCTGCTAGGAATAACTACCAGGAAATAACCAGAAGCAACCTTGCTTCTACAGTGAAACTCACACATGAGTTCACTCTTTAGGAATGACAACCTAATTCTTTTCATATGAACCATCATAGATATTTTCGCCTAATAAGCATGAAATGAAGAAGAACGCTTATAAGAAGAAGAAGAGCCTCTACTCAAAAGGGGCCAGTGAATCATCTGAAGAAAGTAGTGAAAGTAGTGTTGATAGTGATAGAGAAGAAAATATATTTATGGAAATTGAAACAAATATTAATTAAGACAAATAAATGATCGATTCAGAAAGAAGACGAAAATGATGAAATAGATGCACAAGTGAATCTTGAAGAAGAAATCATTTGTTCCTTAAGCGAAAGAAGGAATCTAAGGAAAATGAATTTGAAACAAAAGGAGCAATTGAAAACATATGAAGAAGAGGATTGTGATTCAAAATCCAAAATGTCACAAAGCCTTGAAGAATCATAAGATATTATTATAAGCTTAAAATTTCAATTAGATGAGGCAAGAAGGACAAAATAAGTGGTGAGAATCCGACTGAAGAAAAAAGAATAAAATTGTGAAGAGATAGAATGTGATATTGTCTCCTTAAGAAAGGATTTGGAAAAGTCAACTGCTCAATTCAACATAAGCTTGAAGTTTGAAAAGAGTACTGGAATATTAGATGATATCATCAATTGTCAAAGGTCTCCATTCATTAAGACTGGTCTTGGATATGATGCTACTACTTCCTTCATACCCACACTAACCTTGCTACTTCCGAGGAAGTTCTATTCGTTGCAAGAGGATTTCAAAGTAATTTTCTAGAAGAAAAACCTATTGTTGATTGTGTCAAAAATATTGAAGAGTTGCATGTTCTTCACATGCCAATAATTAAGAATGTTGTTACAAATGACATTGTTGTTGATATGTCATGTTGTTATACTCATGTAAGTGAACCTAATCCCGAGCCTACTTGCTCTAATCAACCAACAAAAAAATCTATGCCCTATCATCATCCTCACCATAAAAATCGAAGAAATGGAAATCATGCTTTCAAATCATTGCAGAAGAGATGTGAAAGACAAAATTGTGGACCAGTGACAACTACTAGGATAGATTGCAGTTGGATTTATGAATGGTCATGAAATCATTTGAATATATGTTTGAGAACATCATATCGTTATGTGTCATCGACTATATAGTCATGCAATGCTTCTCCTGCTTATTGCTGAAGTGGTTGACTGAGGATCGACCTAAAATGACAACTGACTAGAGTTTTGAATGAGTATTTGTCGACTAATCTTTGACTGAGTATTCCTTCAACTGGAAGTGTCGAAAAAAACCATTGATGCTACTTATTGATCCCTTAGAGGGGGAATACTTGAAGTTATTGATATGCGATCCCAATAGATTTCTTCTTGATGACTTGACTATTTCTTGTTGAACAGACTTAGATTTGTTGAGACCAACCCAATCATGTTCGACTATTGTTGATAAAGATTGTATGGACTAACAAAGACTAATTATCTTGTGTTGTTGGTAACAGTGTTCATACTTATTCAGGAATGTTGTTATATCATTTTCAAGTAGTTTTTACCATTGAGGAAGAAAGTGTTGATGACAAAAAAAGTTCAAGTGGAGGACATTATATTCTAGGAAGCATGCATATAATTTTTATTTAGTATTTTGAACATTCCTTGTTCAGACCTTGAAGGATTTTTTGACAGTTGAGAATTAAATTTGATGACAACTCTACACATTTTCCAAGCAAACCTTAGAATCCTTTGTGAGAAGTGTATCAAAATTTGGGAGGTGGAATGGTTTAAGGTATATATTGTACAAAATAAAAGACGAGTCCACATATATATTATATACATTGTGACCAACATTGACCATGTTCAGGAAAGTGTTTTTGGAGGACAAATGGAGGGTTTTTTTATGACATTTCAACAACCTACCTGTGACAGTGAAAGATCCCTTAAAAGTGATGAAGGCGCATAGCAGTTTGAATATTCAAATCATATGGAGACATGATAATATGTAGTAGATCGTGAGAAAAAATTGAAGGTAACCAGTTCTATCAGTTGTGAATAGCTAACAGTACTATGATAGTGAAACATCTATCAAGTCTTTGGCAACTTCTTAATAAATAACAAAATGATAAGTTTAGGAAACTAATGGTAAAACAAATAAGAATCAATAATTACAACAAGAAAAGATAATACATTCAAAGGGGGAGCTACTTCAGAAAAATAGAAGAGAAAGCATAGTCTAAGGGGTAGTGGCACAACAAAAGAAACTATGTAGAAAAAGACAAAGCATATTCCCATCAAGTATCACCTTCTAAGACAATAGGTAGTCGAAATAAGTGTCAAGATGAAACACTTTGCAAATACTTTTACCACACCCCTTTCTAGATAAACATCTAAATATCTTAGACATAATCCATGAGTTATATCCCTCCCATCTTGTGAGTAAAGAAGAAAAAACTCAAGGGGATCATACCTTTTCCATTGATGTCAAAGGGGGATAATTATAGATAGAGGGAGAGTTGGAGACAAGGGGAGGAGAACTACACATAAGGGGAGAGTTGCAGACAAGGGATAATTCTGGAGGATTATGTGTTTTTGAGTATAGGGTTGCCATCAATGATAAAGGGGGAGATTGTTGAATAAATATTGTCATTGATGTCAAAGGTTAGTAAGTGATCAAATATAAATGTTACTTTAATAAGTAAAAGTGTGTAAAAGTTAAGTGGAAACAAAATTTATGTAAACATGGAGTAAAAATGAAAGTGGATTAAATGTAAATATGACTTTAATAAATAACAAAGTTTCAATGTTAGGTGGAAGTAGAGTTTATGTAAAAGAGGAGTAAACATGAAAGTGGATTAAACAAAAAGGTAAAGGTGAAAGTGGAGTTTACATAAACGTGAAGTAAACATGAAAATGGATTAAAAAGGGTAAATGTGAAAGTGAACATGGTTTTTGCACATGGATTTACATACCATGGTGGTAGTTTACCCATGGTATGGTAAAAAGTGAATTAAMAAATTAAAAAGGGGGGGAAATCAATTATTATTTAATAAAAGTCATGACTCTTCAAAAGAACATGAATTTTGATATAAAGCTTATGGAAAAGTATAAATAAAGAAGAGGGTTATGATAAAATATGCGTGTGGGTAAAAAAGGTAGTATTCTTATGCATACCATTTGAGGTGTGACAATTGGACATCATTCAAGGAGCGATGAATAAATATTGGTGAATATCAGATCTTTCAATCTAGAAAAAAGATCCAGCAACAAAAAAAGGAGTGAGTATAGATATGAGGTAGAGGAAGATGAAGCAGCAAGCACAATGTAGAAGAAGCAAAAACATAAGAAAGTGAAAGTTGAAGAGAGAAAGAAGAAGTAGTGAGCACAATGCAGAAGAAGTGAAATCATAAGAAACCAAAAGATAAAGAGAGAAAGTAGAAGAAGTGAGTACAATGCAAGTCTAAGGAAAAAATTGAATAAGAATCAAGAAGATCTGGTGAAGGAAGAGAGAAAGAAGAAGTATCAAGTGTAGAGCAGATCTGGCGAAGGAAGAAGTAAAGAGGGAAGATAATATTTTGTGAAGACAAAAGTAGAAAAGGGGATAGGTGTCCCCTGTAGGTCGGTGTCTAAAAATAATAGAGGGGATTGATGTTGCATGTAGGTTGATGCCTACAAAGAACATAGGTGATCAATGTCTCTTGTAGGTTGGTGCCTACAAATAACAGAGGCAATCAATGTCTCCTATAGGTCAGTGCCTATGAACAACAGTGGGGATTGGTGTCTCCAGTAGTTTGGTGCCTACAAACATTTATAATTGTAGGGTGGTGCCTATAGATTAATAAAAATAAGATTTTGTGGTTTCCTCTCGAAAGGGTTTCCACGTTAAATATTGTGTCTTCTGGTTTTTGTATTTTTGTGATTTATTCATTATGTTTATTATGGTGTATGAATGTTAAAAATAAAAAGATACCCTTATACTGATTCACCCCCCCCTCTTAGTATAAGTGTCTTCTCAACAATTGGTATCAGAGACGGTTCCTTTAGAAATAGTCTAACTACTGGAAGTAAATAAAGGACCTTGATAAATTAACAATGGATGAATTGCATGGCATCTGACCTTAGGACAACTCTGGGTTGTGTAACAAAATTTACATCCTTCTGCTTGGTCTGAAAAGTGCATTGCCAATAAGGTGCGACACTGTGTCCACTCCGTGATGTTCCTCTTATGTGCTCCCCACCATCTAGTTGGTGTGGCTTTCAATGCCTCATCCAGTGCCAACATCCTTTGTTGTATTGGTACCATGTTCTCAAATTCTGCTAGAAATGTCTCTACGTGATTCAAACCATAAAATGTTGGAAGATTACTTACTTATGCACCAATCCAATGAACTTATCTGGTCAATCTAGCACATCTCCTTGTGGAGACTTCATACATCCTATTCTGTCGGTTTTCTAATGCCTCTTCTGAATCTGATGAACATGCACTTTCACTTCTCCAACTGATATTTTTATCTATTGTAGGATTAATGTAATCATGTTGTATTTCTGTCAGCTTGTAGATGTTCTCTAATTCATACACTTGGTCTTCTTCCCTGATAGGTTATGTGTATCTGTGACCTTTATCCGGGTCCAGAGGTGCGATGACTTTAAGGCCATTACCCTGAAAGGCCATTCTTCCCTTTTTTAGGTCATCAACAATCTAATTGTTGAAAGCACAATCAATTCCTAATAGCGTAGGATATGGAAAACTATCATCAACAATTTCAATCACTTCGAAATCTTCAAATGTCCTTATCCCATCAATGTCTACATTAAATTTCTCTAGTCTTCCAAAGCGGCTCACCGCCTACTGATTAGCCATCCTGAGCTTGATAGGAGATTAAATCAGTCTAGGTTTACCCATCAGTACCCAAGTCTAATTCGTCATAACATTTACTTCTGATCCCAAGTCCATGACCACATAGTCCACATCGTAATATCCAATCTGAGCACTAAGGTGTAATTCCTTGTTTGTTTTTCTCTTCCTATATACTTTATGTACTGCTTTATTCAGCAGAGGATCTAACCTTCCTATATCGTACTATCTTATCAAGTATTGTAGCTCTTATACGGGTCTTTCATCCTTAATCAAATTAATGCAAGTACATAAGAATTCCATAAGCTTGCTTACCTCTTTTCCTTTCCTAACAGCCCGATCAAATGCCAGAGGAATTCCACATTCCCTTACTTCTGGTTGTGCCTTAGATGAAGAAGTTGGTTCTTCTACAAATTCTTTCCTTGAATCTTCAAAAGTATGTCTCTCCCTCCTTGGATCAAATAATTGTTCCTTCTTCGCAGCTCTTCTGATCCTTGATCCTTCTGTAGTCTTTCCTGGAGTCACTCTATCTTCTCTTGTAATAGATCCTCCTCTAGTAGTAAAAATGACTCTAGGGTCTTCACCGTGAGGTTCTGTTGATATTAACTGTGTTTGTTGGTTTCCTCCTCGTCTCCCTTGGAGTTTGGCAAACAATACTGGACAATATTCGATGACATGGTCAAAAGAGTTACAATAGTTACAAGTGGTACAAGGGTTCTGGAAATCCCTTTCCAAATCACCTGGTTGTGCGCAATTATAATAGATAATCTAACCTCTACCTCGGCCCATGCCTCCACCTTGTCCTCTTCCTTTGAATCCACCACAAGGGTTGAAGTTTCCTCTTCCTGGGGATTTGAACTGCGCATTATTTCCTTCTTTCTATGTTTCTCCTTGAATTCTATATATATCCCTTGATATTTCATGCAAGAGATCATAATCCCTACAATCCTTCTCATCATGTCCCACAGACTTACAGAATGTGTAGTAAATATTGGTAGGTGTCTGGACATATTTTTTCATATAATAACATTCACCAGGGCGATGTCTAGTTCTACATACCTCTCACCAGGGTACAGTAGCCTGCTTCAAAGGACTCGGTTCTCCAGAGGCCAAGTATTAATGGAATAGGGGTCAATGCTCTTTGTCATGGCCCTTTGATTTAAATCTGATACACTAGATATCTTCTCTTTTCTCCTTTACTTTATCTTTCTTCATATCTTCGACCTGTAAAGATAAATTGGTTAACTGATTCAATATTTGACTCATACCTAGATTGGATTCTCCTATAGGGGATTCTTCTGATTTCATGGAAATCTCCATAGATTCATCCTGCGAAGAAATTTTCTATTGCATCAGAGGAACTCTGATATGTGGCAAGAGAGAAGCAATGAACCATTCTTTATTTTGTTCGTCTAGAATCTAAAAACTCAACCGACCTGTTAGAGACTTAAAACTCTTATCAAACTCCCAAACAAGCTCAGTTACCTTATGCTTGATTTCTTTCATCTCTGTGATGCACTGTGACTCCAACTTAGGTTTCTTGAATTCTTCACTCAACGCAGTCTTAATTTGATTCAGCGGTTTAGGCTGTCCAAGTCCTAAAACAAACTTCATATACCAGTTCAGAGCGCGATCCCTCAAGGTAGTACTAAACTGAGTTCTCTTAACAACTTCATCAATGACTTGTTTGATACTCCATAAAGCTTCACATAAGAACCAGTGTTGATCAGGATCTTCAGATCCATCTCCTCTGAAGATGGGTAACCTCATCTCATTTTCCATAGATCTTCCTTGGTTTCTTGACTATGTACTAAACTGCTTGTAAAGTGCTTTGACTGCTCTAGTTACTCTGGTTACTTAATGTTGCTAAAACAACAGGAGGAGTGATATTACTTACTTCAAAAATAGGCGCAGTGCCTGAAGTATCTGGTTCTCCTTGACGAGGTTCTTCAAATCCCACTTCCTCTGTTCTTGCGGACTTTGAATACTCTTCATCTATTAGATCTGCTTCTTCTCTACTGTAGAATCCCTTGTCTCCGTAGTTTTTCTTAAATAGGTTCACAAGAGTAACCTCTCTGAATGGTATGCCACTGTGCACGTGTCCAGCCTTTGTGTCACTATCGTTGTCTGAATTCTTGAACATTATCTTGATTGTATCTTCAAAATATTATTCTCATGCAATAGCATATTAATCCTCAAATTTAAAAAGTGTAAGAACTTTTCTCTAGGTCCCTTAAAGAAATACCTCTCTGCTTGACTATATGATTCGACTCTGTCAATAGAAAAATCAGTAATGTACCATCCAATAGTGTTATCAAACCAGAGATCCACTGCTCTAGACACAACATCAATCACAAAGAACAACAAGATATACGTGGTTCACCCTCTCCCTAGGGATACGTCCACAGAACTGTGTTTCTTGATATACTAAATGGAAACATACAGTTCTATCTACGCATTTAGCTTCCAGATATCTCTCTCTTTCTCTTCCTCTCTCCCCTCCCTGGGCACCCTACTGCAGGGTCGATCTTCGTACCCAACTAAAGATATTACAATACAATCTCAATACTGCTCTCTATGACAATACTAAACAATGAACAACAACAACCATAGTATCAACAAACCAACCTAGAACGAATCCTCCCAGGTTTTCTAGACCTTTATTTATACATTACATAGCAAATTCTAGGTGTCAAAACCCTAGATCCAAAACCCTAGGTCAACTTGACCTATGCTTTTAGGGCTTCACCAGCCTGTCCTTCCTCCTTTTTCACGCGGTGATCCAAAGCACTCGTTGATATCTTTTCCCGCTTGCTGAGTTGTCCATGATCCCTTTTCTTTGTTGCTTTGTCTTCCTCAGTATTCTCTTCCAATGGATAGCTTTTCCTTTACTTCTCTCCTACTTTTCTACTTCTTTAAACACTTCGACCCCTCCTCGCTTTATGTTCCCTTTGCATAGTTCATACTTCTCTCTTATTCGTTACTCTTTGCTTCCTTCCATAATCAAGGGCCAAAATTATTGGTGCAAGGTTTGCGATGTCACGAGAGGGACCGATTCTATGGAAACCTTCAGTTGTTGGTAGTAGGCGTGAAACACTATGATCGACTGCCACTGCTTGGACATATCATTTGTGTAACATAGAGTGGAGAACTTCGCGACCAATGGCTCCAAAGGTTCAATCTTCGGGAAGGTAGCTCCTTTCAACATTTTCCAAGCGACAAATGTGATCAACACAAGAAACCATCTAAAATGGAACTCATATCCTTGATCCTGCACTTTGCGACAGTCTTTCTTGAGCTTGTTGATGAGGTAGATCACCCAGTTCATTTTCATCCCCTCCACGCACTTCCCTGCGAGGTCCACCATGAACCCGGTGACCTGTGTGGGGATATTCTTTCTGACAAGCTTTCCAGCTATGAGTTGGCAAGCTAGGCACACTGCGCCATCCTGAATGGAGGCTACCCTATAGCCTCGCTTTTACTTCTCAACTTTTCCATATGTCTCATTTATGCACTATGCTAGGGAGTAGTTTGAAGCCTTACCTGGGTAGAAATGTTGAGGGTCGGGTCCCTATATGCTTAGTCTTGTGATCCAGTGGATCAATGTCGGATCCACAGTAATGTGCCTGTCGATCTACATGTATCCTCCGTGATAGCATGACAAGAGAATTTTAATGCAATCATTAACCTTTTGATGTCGACCAAAGTGAGGAATATTCATGACATTCAATATCATGGACTGCGCGAGATCCTTTATCCACAGTTGGGAGACTATGTCAGGCTTCTTCCTAGTCATATTCATTAGGTATCTATGCGATGCGAGCATCGCGTAGTTCTTCCTGTCGTCGAGATTGAAATTGTTGTTCTTCAGAGATGGGATCAGTCCCAACTAGCTTCCAACCACGCATATCCACTTTGAGATGTACGTGGTGATCAATGTGTACTTGAAGTGTCGTGGGATGTTGTTGCGGTTGACCGTGCCAACCAAGGGTGGGATATAATCAGGAAAGACCAACGGGATCTACTTCATGTTAGCCAGATAGTCGTGTTGCTTGCTTCGCTTCTCAGTAGTGGGTTTGGCACGGCCCAAATGAAGTACATTCAAGGGGGAAGCTTGCAATCCCCTGGTCGATGATGCTTGTATTCCTTCAGACATGCCTTTATCAGCCATAAACTTCTTCACAACTTCTTCGACAGATTTCTCTAGCTCAGTGTGTTCCACCGACATTCTCACTTTGAACAAATAAGTCGGGGTAGGTGAATCGATATCGGGGTAAACAAAAGATGGTGAGGTCTGATAGCATAGCTCGACACACAAAATCACTTTGTTTCTTGTCTGAGATAATCACGGGTAGAAAAAAGTGGTCCCAATGCAGTGTTCGATGGGTTAAGTAAGCAAGTGTCGTAACGGATTCTTCCAACGGACAATAATGCCTCAATCAATGTGAATCTGTTTGTTATGGCGCAGTCTTAATGTCTAACGACGATCTATCCACCCATAAATG
Organism: Picea engelmannii; assembly: GCA_009831015.1. NCBI lineage: Eukaryota > Viridiplantae > Streptophyta > Pinopsida > Pinales > Pinaceae > Picea > Picea engelmannii. Next base: position 396,121 of record ML799293.1, read on the forward strand.
TGTTTCCTATTTGTTTTGGAGCGTCATTCTAATGGTCAGGGCGCCTCCAACGATCATATAGCTTCGCCAGGGTGAAGTCCCATTCTACGCACTTATGTTGTTCCGGTGAGGTTCAGAGCCTGCAAGCCTGCCTCCTGTGAAGTTCAAATCTGTGAAATGTTCCATCTATTCTCTGTAACTTCTTGTATCTTTTCCAACGTAACCTTCTTCTTACTGAGCTTCCTTTCCCTCTTTCCTGTGATCCGAGTCTCTCTAACTATTTCTGGATTTCTCTTCCCATTCTTATTATTATCTTCTCCTAGCATGGTAGCTTCATGCTACTGATGTGTTCTCAAAGGGTTTGAAGTAATATCCCACCCCTTACCACTTCTTGGGTGGATATACTTTATGATTGCATGGATAGGTCCTTCAAACCTTCTTGCATTCTTTCAACCTTGACAACTAACTCTTTGGTCTTATGTTGCTTCAACTCAACTTCTGGTTCTTCTATCAGTCAATCTATTCTTCTAGCTATGAAATCCCTTAGTTCTTGATTTTTATTTTCTATAGCTTCTTCCTCTGATTTCCTTTTGATCTGATCTTTCTCAATCCAATTCTTTCCTAACAAAAGAGGGAATGGGGCTTTGTTCTCAACAAACTTAATAACTTCAAATTCCTCTTTTGTCGATGTTCCATGGATGATAACACGTATATTAGCAACTCTTCCACACAGGGTTATTATTTTTCCTTTAAACAAGCCTATTCTTCCCAATGAAGGTATCACAATAGGCTTCCCAAAGATTTCCCAAGTGCTTTCTGTCAAAACATTCACTTGTGTCTCCTCATCTAGGAAACAATCTATGTTGAAATATCCTATTCTTGTATCTATGCGTTGTTTTTCTTTCATGATCTTTGGTAAATTGACATCTTTGTGATCATTCATCATTTCTTTCAATTGTTCTAATGCAGAATGAACTTTCTCTGATTATTTATGATCTTCTAACATGCTCTTATTCTCTTGAATCATGTTCATTCTTTCAACTTTAGCAATCATTCTTGGACAATCCTCAACTTCATGACCAACAATTTTACAACAAAGACAAATAGGACCTATACCAGGGAATTCTTTAGCAAGATGTCCCGGTCTTCTGCAGTTATAACATAACGCCAATTCTCTCTTTCTCTTGTAAGTTCCCTAGATTCTCCTGTACTACGCACTAGGATCACAGTGTTGGACCTGCAATCTCCAAAAATCCTTTCTAGGTTCCTACATCCATTCATTAGTCTAAAAATTCTTTCTATGCATGAGAATAACATATCTTTCTTTATTTCTATCAAATTTATTCATATAAACTCTTTCTTCTAACTGTACCCTAGCTTTCAGACTAGGACAAAATCTATCAAACATACCTAGATCCATTCTTTCGAAAAAAAAAATCCATTTATCTTACTCTATCGAACCACAAATATTTACCTCTTTCAATATCTTACCTCTTTTCTTCGGATCGGGTTTCTTTCTTAGAATAGAGCTTCACAAGTCAAGTAGAATACTGCGCACTATAGCAGCAGATCTATGCACAAAATCTTCTCTTTTCTTTTACTTTAGTTCCTAGCAATCACAGTTTCAGGTCCCGAAAAAGTAACCATTTTTTGGCACAGGGGCAGACCCAGGGTTCAACGCTTCAACAACGCACCAAAAAACCCCTAACTACCGACCCTTTCGGAAACACCTCCAAAGAAGGTGAAGTCTCACCCGAGGTAGAGGCAGAGGGGGTTACAGGACTCATGTGTCTGTAACTAAGATGGGACACAGATCTGTGATTACAACACTTCGTAGGGTACTTAGGAACAATATATATTAATTCATTCACATCGCAGCTCAAACCATGAGTACAGTTCAACGTATTAATAATGAAAAATACACATCACACTTAACATCATAAGTCGGATCTAACACATTCAACATATACAAAGAATTAAACATTCATGGATCTATCTATCATTCATAACATTCAATGCAGTAAGCAAATTCACAGCATAAACATTACAACACAAAGAAAACCATCAACACAATATTTACATGGTTCACCCCAGTGTGGGGCTATGCCCACCAATGGATTCTTCTTCTTTATTAGTCTTCAATCTATTACATCCATTCTCTCTTGTGCACTAAGCCATAGATCCAAGCTTCTCATTGGACATGTGATCTATGCACTAAGTGCCATATCCATCTTCCCAAAATCAGGTCAAGGCACAGAGCCAACTTCTCTCTCAAGTACGGAGCCTTACATACATGTTTTGTTGCACAAAGAAACTTAGACCTACTTTCCGCTTGCACTTAGGCACTTAGATACATACTACATTGCTTGCACTAAGAACACCCCCCTTCTACATTACATTCCTTCCTATATACACTTTTACATCCCTTATAATAAGGCCTAATCATGGGTAACCCCATGGGCCGACATCCTAAAACCCTAATACAAAACCCCTAATGAACCCCTTGTTGGGTCCACAGAATAAGTGATATCCCACGATCTCAGCTCCTTCTGGGCACTCCATCTTCGACCAACCTGTCGAAGTACAAAAGTGGTCAAACCAGACCAATGTTCCCTCAAAACTTGGTCGAGGGCCAACGTGTATACAATGAGTGAGAGAGCGATGGTTAGATGAAAGAGGTAAAGAGAGAAGGGGGTAAAGATATATTTTTTGAGATTGTGATAGGGTGGGAGAGGAAGACCAAGAGGGGGGTTAGAGATAGAGAGGTGGAAGAGACATTGTTACAGGTGAATCCTCCTCCGGACAAGCGGATTCCCTCTTGGTCTCTAGACTCCTAAGGCCAAGACAGAAAAGTTCTTAACATGGACATTGACATCCTTTTTAGATCTAATTAAGCTAATATACAAAGATGAAGAAGAGGGATATGTACCTTCTTAATGACATTTGTCCTCGCAAGATCCAAGCTGAGCTCCTTGATAGGTCCTGTAGAACAAACAAAGATACAAATAACTTCCTATTCTATTGAGATTAGCTCAAATATAGATCTATTTACTGAAGACAAATTCATGTGGAACAAACATAAATTTGAAAGAAACAGGCCAAGCATTGATTATTAATGAGAACAAGTAAAAGGTTCTTACAATTCTTTGATGGAGGTACAACAACCTCTTCCAACTCTCCTTGTCCAACCCCTTTGCTCAAGTAATCTACATTGATTATTCTTTGATAACATCTCACTTATGGGATCATAAGTTTCATATCTCCAATCTTTTCTGTTACCTTTCACCATTAGAAGGCCTCCTTATATAACATTGGAGAGGCCCAACCACTTGAGAGATATTTGGGATAAGTTGAGGATTCCTCTCCTTCAGTTGTGGATCTTCCCTAAGATCATACCTTGACCTTCTATTAGAATCCAACCACCTTTAGAAATTGAGGGGATTCTTCCCTGATTTGTCTCAACAAACCAAAACTTGCTCAGAAAGGGGAGCACTCCCCCAAAGTGGGGCATAAAGCATTTTAGCACTCCCCTAAAGAGGCACAGGGAGTGTTAACACTCCCTAACAGTGCATAGGGGAGCGTTCTATTCCAAATTTGATATTTGAGTGGTTTTTTCAGTGGAAAAAGGTTTGTACTTCTTGTCAATTGATTTCTCTTCTTCACAACTAGTCTTTGAGGTGTCTTAAGTGTCCTTGTGATGTCGCTAGAGGAACGGCATAGGAGTGATGGCAATATGATTTTTGTGACACTTGCGACACTTGTGGTCAAGATGAGACAGTTGCGGACAAGATGCGACACTTACAACACTTGTAATGATGACACTTGCGACACTATTGAAGTAAGTAATTTTGATGTGTAACAGATTGACCCCTAATGTGCGAAGTCAAAAGATGATGATGACTGAATTACATTGTAGACTTTTTCGAGCAAGGGTATGGATGCAAAGAGGCTGGAAAAAGATGCACACAACCATCAAACAAATATTATGACATGTTTCAAATCCAAGGTAGGCATACCTATGCTTGAGTGATAAAAGCTTTTTAGGTATGGCCGCCATAAAATACACTACGGATCCATAATTATATTGATAAAAGATATAGCCACTGAAGATAAAATGTGGATCTATACTCCCATGACCTGAACTGATCATAGCCACAAAGAATACACAGTGGATCTACGAGACAACAAGACACATCCACGACCAATACAAAGTGGATCTATGTAACAATATATGTGCCATAGTTCCAAAGAAATCCTTCGCAACCTGGGAAAAGTATGCATAAGAGTGAAAACTAAACCCAAGGTCTTCTTACTGATCCTGATGTAGTACAAATATAACCATGTGAATAGATGTCCTGATGTCGAACATGGTAGAAACCACTTGATTACCGGTCAATGAGGTAAACTGTTAACAAGCGCGAGGGAAATTGTCATTGATGTCAATGATTCCCAAGGTACCCTAGTACATTCTAGCGAATGTGAATAGATGAGATGAAGTCAAACATATGTGGAATCACCCAATCAGGGGTCAATGATGTAAACCCACTATCAGACATGAGGAAGCCTACCATTGAGGCATGCAGGTCCCAAGGTACTAACTGGTTTCTAAGTCTAGTTCCTAGATAATGTGTTGAATTCAACAGGAATAGACTTGTTGAAGGAGGGCCTTGATGTATCTCCCATCAATGACATGAAACTGACACAGAGATGTAATTGGTAGATCAAATGAACATGGGCTGACATGGGTATTGAAACAGGATATTTGTGATGGTTGACTCTCGAGGCAAATACTTCTCTTGAACACTGAGGCACAACAACAGAAACTTGACATGGACCAAGAATTATTGATGTAGTGGATGCTGTGACTTTCGTCAGGTGACCCAAAGGAGTAAAAGAAACTCATAGGATTGGCTTAGTGCAGAGGTTCAGCGGACTAAAATGCGTGCAAAGACAAAGTTTCGTGTTCAAGGGTGACCGTAACAGTTACTAGTAATGTTCTCAAAAACTGTTTGGCTTTCTTCCTTCAATTCCCCCCCCATCCAGATAGACGAGTACCTCTTTTTAATTTAACGAGCTCGAGGAGGGTAACACATTCTCGATATAACTTACCTTCAGTAAGTTCTTCTTCCTTTGTTTAGAGAACTGGAAGAAGTAAGGGTTTGGTTTCATATGAGCCCTTCAATGTGTAATTATTTAACGAGTCCAGAGAAGGTAAACTCGGTGGTTTTTCATATTTAGAGAGTTTGAAAACAACTTAAAGACGACTCCAATGTTGTCCTTTTTCATAATTTTAGTCTTGCGAGGCCGAAAAAAGATAAATTATCACTCGAAAGATGCCCTTTCAAACCTTTTAACGAGTGGGAAAGGAAGTAAGATCACTCAACAATCTTTTCATGTTTAAAGAGTCTGAAAAGAGCTTAAAGACGACTCCAAGGGGTTCTTTTTTCGTATATCCATGCGAGATCGAAAAAGAGATAAAAGGTTGCTCGGTTGCATTCTCATGTATTTACGAGCACATGAAAGATCAAAGACTAAGCTCGGTATGCCGCCAGCTTGAAAGCTAGTGGATTTACTCTAGAATGATCATCAAAGGCTGGAGACATGCCTCCCAAGCTTTAATTCATTCACCGACTTTGAGGTTGTCACCAATTTCTCTACTAGATGGAGAAAAAGGATAAGGGTGGATGAAATGAAGGTTCAAATATGAAACCTAACGAAAGACTTGACTCGACAAGAGAGGTGATTGTTTCATTTTTTAACGAGCTTGCTATAGAGAAGTGAAATTGTGCTCACGACCTCTGTTTCATTTTTTAATGATCTTGCCACAAAGAAGACAAACTGTGCTCATGGCCTCTGTTTCATTTTTTAACGATCTTGCCACAGAGAAGAGAAACTGTGCTTGTGGACTCCCCTTGATCATGGCTTCCAAGAGAATAACGCTTTAGAAGGACACCATGGCAAGGGAAAAAAATCGGTCATGGCTTCCAAGAGATATTCACTGGATGGAAGAAAATCACTCCAGAAGGAACACATGTCGAGCCCTGCGACAGGGTTAAGGAGATCAGGCTCTAATAGCCCTACCGAGGAGATCACCATGTCAACTATCGGATCCAAATCATCATAAGTTGAATTCATGGGAGACAATGGAAAATCAATATCAAGATGGAAGATAGAGTGTATATCTCCCCGAAGTTCTTCATGAGGAGGAAGAAAAGAGGATCGATGATGGTTATCATCCCTAGGTATCTCATCAATGCTCAACATTTCCATAATAGATTCATCAGAGAGAAAAATTGGGGAAATGTAGTTGATCGCAGATGACAAGGAATTTAACCACAATGGTATCGAATAATTGTTAGGTACCAAAAGATGTTGGTCGTCCGAGGAGGGAGAGGCGGATTGGATAGAAACATGTGATGTTTCGTCTGGACTAAGTGGCATGGTGTCACCTAGCACATCGAATTCCAAGGGACTAGGTACAATACAAGGGTCATATGATTCCAAAAATTGATAAGCCATGGTCGGAATCATATCGATGGTGGCAATATGATGTGTAGTCGGTGGAAGTGGTGTAGGAAAGGTACCCATAAGGCTATAATATTTCAACAAGCCAACACCAATGCTTTCATACATGATCTTGTGATCTCCCAAGAATGGAATATTGTTGGTAGCAGGAGTGCGAGCTTTGAGTGTACAGAAATCTAACTGATCGACAGTGAAAAATTTTCCCAGATGAGGAAATTGTGCACATCAAAACACCAACAAGGAAACAACAGTCATAGCATAAAAACAACTTCTTCCAAGTAACAAGTTGTAATCGAGGGGAGCATCGACCACCTCGACCTCAACAGTGACGGTTTTTCCACCCAACTGGATGGGAAGGGACTGTAAAATCCCATGGGGATGAAAACCTCACCCATCGAATGCATGTAACATCGTTTGGGATTTTTTAAGTGCGGGTGGTATTAGACTTTTCCAACATGCTAAAGACATGACACAAGTAGAGCCTCCCTCATCCAAGATGGATCGGTGAATTTGTTGATTGTGAACAACAACATCAATTTGGAAAGCAAGTTGGTGGGAGAGTGGAGATGTATAATTATCCAGGTTAAACATGATATTGTTGGACGACTCAGGATCAACAGTGCCAAGAGCAACCAAGAGCGTTCTACGTTGACTGGGGAAGTGTTGTATAACTTCTAACGTAGACATAGCACACGGTGCTTGAGCCAAATCTTCAACAATGTTGTAGTTCTGGGCGACACATGAACTAGGATTAAAGGTATATTTACGAATAGTGCTCTTAGGAGGGCGTAATATAGAGTCGAACAAAGGTTTCTCAGTCTGAAGTGGTCCACATGGAGGACTAACAGAGGATGTTGATGGATCTGGTAAAGAACCGTTAGTGACCTTGGCTTTGTCAGGTTTAGCTGGTGTGTCGTACATCTTAGAGAAAGTGGTCAAATTAATCCCATTAAACATATAAATATGGGCACTTTTCAAAGCCTCATCATGAGAATGGCTAGAACTACTGCCAGGAGAGGTGTAACACACCCACTACCTATAATCAAAACATTTTGTTCCTCCTCAAGGAGCATAATCCCTGAAGTCCTACGGGGTCTAGAGCAGGCTAGTTCTTCCCTGTTCACCTCCCTGTGATTGTGGGTTAGGACCACAGGCCAAACAAACCAGGCGCCTTTTTTTTTTTGTGTGTTTCGCGACTCAGCGATACAATCGAGTCCAATCTTGAAGGTATAATGGCGATACGGGTATAGCTCCTTTCTTAGTTAGCGCCCTCCCCACCTGTAACCGTAGGCTAGGATTAAACGTCAGCGCCTCTCACAACTCGCACCTTCGTGAGTTGGTGAGTCGAACTCGCGTGCTCTCCTATTGCGATCTCCCGAGACGCGGTAGGTCAACGCTGAGTTGACTCCTCCCTTGGAGGTTCTTCTCTACTCGCAACCTCGCAACCTCGCCGGTTGAACCGTCGAGCTTTCACCCTCCTATTTCGTGAACCTCCGAGATGCGATAATTCGACGGAGTGTCGTCTCCTATCTTCAGGCAATGTGTGTCCACCTGTCAACCACGCGTGTCCCACCTTATGGCTCTGCCACGCGTCCACACGAACCTCGGCACTCGGTGCTTCGCAACTTCTGATGTCGAAAGTGGCTCCACTCGACCTCC
>ML799294.1:31177-42964 GCA_009831015.1 Picea engelmannii
TCTACCCTTAATGATGAGGGGGGGTCCGATATGACAGTTTTCCCATGCGCAGATCTGAAGGGTCGGGTGAGTTGTACCTAGATCTATAGTTGAGGTCCCATTCCAGACCCCCCTTGCCATTCTACCTTTAATGATGGTGGGGGGGGGGGGTCCGATATGGGTGTTTTTCCAGTGTGGGCCTCTTTTCTATCATGACACCTCCTCCTTGCGTCCCCCCCCTCCTCTTTCCACCTGTGTTCCACTAGACCTCCTGTCCACCAGTCACATCACTCATTTTCCCCTTGTCTTGTTAGGACACACTCACCTTCCACTCACCCTCATGTCATATCATTTTCCATTTCACTCCCTCTTATCTTCCCACACCTATCCCTCTCCCTATCACATCGTCCCATCATAGGAGACGTGTTCCCCTTCGACAAATCACATCCCACCACTGTATCTTCGTGGCCCCCACAAGATCTGCCACATTCATCCTCTGGCCTCTCCTTGTCTCACTTCCACATCTAATATGCCAAATCATCCTTGTCTAGTCACCACTCATCCGCTGCTTCCCATCAGGTGCCCCAGTTATCATGTCTGTCTCCATGTCTTACCATGAAGCCGTTTAGCAGATCAAGGTGGCAGCATGAGAAGCCTCCACGTCCCAAAGGTGCAGAGTTAACCGGGGCTATTTCCAATCCCAAGGAAGCAGTTACCGAAATGGTTGGTGGTGGGTGGACATTGTTTCCACCATAAATGGAAAGTCCAGGAGAGGACTGTCGGCCTGTCAACTCCTTGCAGGCTCATTTTGGAACACAGTGGCATCTGACCGAAGTGAATGATGGCCTAGAGACTACATGCATAGTATTCCAGTAAACATGCAGATGTAATGCCTTCAATGCAGTAACTCGAAGCTCCTGATGGGCTTTGCTCCAAGTATATGAAGGCATTTTTTCCATTTTTGTATCTATCGATGGTTGAGCTATGATCCCGAACTGTAAAGATTTAATTAAATTTCTAGTTCTCTGGTTATGAGTTGTATCTGAGACTTCTTGTTTAATGAAAGTTAACTTCTCTCCATCTCTCTATAAGCTTTGTTTTAAGACACTTAGAATTGGAAGGTCCAGTCGAGGGTGATTATGTTGCGTGATGTATGTTTGATCATGACATTGTTTTCACCAGTTTTAAATCAGTCTCATGTGTCTTTTTCTCCCTCTTACCCTGAGTAGCTCATTGAAAGATTCAAGCAATCTGTTACAGTAGCCACCATGATGTAGGTATGATCACTGTGTTACTGTAACTGTGTCATCCTAGCACATTTCAGTTTTTGTTCTTTCTATTATGGGCTTTTGTAAGTTTGATGCCTATAACATACCTTTGCAGTTTCTCTCTGAAGTCTTCCTCCTACTCACTCTTATTACAACTTATTGACTGAAGTTAGATCAATACCTCACCTTCTTGTGCATAGCCTGGCTTAGGATTCTGAGTTAAAACGATATTCTTCTCAGTTTGTATCCATTCGATCACCCCCTTATATACCAATCGTGACATAAAACTGATGGGCATCAGGCTCTACTCCTGCTGCAATCCAGGAGTGACTTCTAACACTAACAGGTAGAAGTTATGTTAGGATTTTTTGCCCTAGAAGGAAAACCTCTTTTATGAGGGAAATGTATTGCAGCTAGGTATCATAGTGAATATTGTATTATGAGAGAGGATACTGTGAGAGAAAGAAGAGGAAATTACAATGGGTTTGTTGTAGGTTGTATACCTTCATTTGATGGATAATAATAAAGGAAGGACCTAGCAATTTCTCTGGTGGACGTAGCCCACACTGGGTGAACCACATATATATGTGTCTCTATTGTATTTTGTATCTTTCGTGTTTAATTTCCACATTTGTTTTATTTTATTGCTCTGTGATCCTGTTTTTCTAACAACTGGTATCAGAGAAAAAGGTAACTTGCAGGAAAAGAGGGTTCATGGATCGAGTGGGAGGAATTGTGGAAGATGGAAAGTTTAGGGTCGAAAAATTTAATGGCCAAAACTACCAGTTATGGAAGATGCAGATGGAAGTTTATTTATATCAGAAGGATCTATTCCTACCATTGGGCAGAAAATCAAAGAAGTTGATGGCTATGAAGGACGAATAATGGGAGATTCTTGACAGAAATGATCTAGGAACGATACGACTGAGCCTGGCAGCGTCGGTGGATTTCAATATTTCAAAAGAAAAGACAATGAAGGATTTGATGGATGCATTGGCTAAATTGTATGAAAAACCCTCGGTGTCCAATAAGGTATTTCTAATGAAGAGATTATTTAATATGAATATGTCATAAGATGGGTCTGTTGCATATCATTTAAATGAATTTAATATGGTTACTAATCAACTAAGTTATGTAAAAGTGGACTTTGATGATGAGGTCAGGGCTCTTATAATCTTGTGCTCATTGCCAGAAAGATGGAACGTCTTGGTCATGGCTGTAAGTAAATCTGTCTCTTGTTCAAATAATTTAAAATTTGATGATGTTGTTGGTGTTATTCTTAGTGAGGAAATGCGACGGAAAATCACATGTGAGACATCAGGTAATGCGTTGAACATGGAGAACAAGGGAAGACAAAAGGATAGAGGAAAGGGTTCATGGAACCATGAGAATTCTAGGAAGGGAAGATCCAAATCGAGACTTAGAAAGATAGAGTGTTGGAATTATGGGAAGAAAGGAAATCTGAAGAAAGACTGTAGAGCTCCAAAGAAACAAAGAGATGGACAGTAGGAAAAAAACCAGGAAGAAAATGTAACAGGTGAAGTGTTACAAGATTCCTTGATTCTTTTTGTAGATAATATTTCCGAGTCTTGGGTGGTAGATTCAGAGGCTTAATTTCATGCCACACCCCATAGGAAACATTTTATATATTATGCTAAAGGTGCTTTTGACAGGTTCATTTGGGTGATGATGCACCATGCAAAATTGTTGGAATGGGAAAGGTAAAAATAAAGCAAAGCAATGGAAACCAATGATTGTTGAAAGAGGTAAGACATGTTCCAGATCTAAGTAAAATTATAATTTCAACGGGACAGTTGGAAAGTGATGGTTGTATATCCATATTTACAGATAAGGTGTGGAAGGTCACCAAAGGATCATTGGTCATAGAAAAAGGAGAGAAGGTATATACATTGTATTTATCTATTGGTAATACTGACTCTTCTATCTCTTTAGATTCTACAGGAGTGGATACAACACTATGGAATCATAGGCTTGGACACATGAGTGAGAAGGGGATGCAGATACTTCACAAAAGATATTTTTTGGAAGATATTAAACAAATTGATTTGGACTTATGGAAAACATAAGAGAGTCGGATTTCTCAGAGTCGGAAAAGAAAAGAAGAGTGAAAGGTTAGAGCTTGTGCATATAGATGTATGGGGACCAACTCAGGTATAATCTCTTGGTGGATCTCATTATTATGTTAATTTTATTGATGGTGCAACTAGAAAAACTTGGGTTTATTGCATTCGACAAAAATCTAATGTTTTTGATACTTTTAAGAATTGGAAATCTTTGGTTGAGAATGAGACAGGAAAAAAGTTGAAGTGTCTCAGATCAGATAATGGAGGTGAATATTGCAGCAAGGATTTTGATGATTATTGTTCATACCATGGGATTTGTAGAGAGAAGACAGTTCCAAGAACACCACAAGAAAATTGTGTGTCAGAAAGGATGAACAGGAAAATCATGGAGCGTGCAAGGAGTATAACATTGCATGTTGGTTTTCCCTTATAGTTCTGGGAATATGTTGTAGATATTGTTGTTTACTTAATAAACACAGGACCTTCAAGATCTTTGGGTGGTAGAATTCCAGAGGAGGCATGGAAAGGTAAAAAGGTAAACTATTATTTTTTGAAGACTTTCGAGTTTGAAGCATTTGTCTATATTGATAAAGAAAGTAGAACAAAGCTTGAGGAAAAATCAAAGAAGTGTACCTTTATTGGATACGGTGTTAATGATTTTGTTTATTGCTTATGGGATTATGAAAATAACAAAATAATTAGGAGTAGAGATGTCATATTCAATTAGAAGTTCATGTACAAAGATCAGTTGTAGGGAAAGAAATGGGAAAAAGAAAAACTAGAATACACAGTGCTTGATGAGATCACTGAAAAATAAATTCCAAAGGAACCAGAAAATCAAAATGCACAGCAACAGGAGAAACAGGTACCTCAAACTCCTGCAAGTGTTGTTATAATATCTACCAGGTTAAGTAGACCCCCTGAATGATACTCTCCTTCATTGTATTATTTATTGTTGACTGATTTTGGTGAACCAGAATGTTATGAAGAGGCAATGCAGGTAGAAACCAAAAATAAGTGGGAGCAAGGCATGAAAGAGGAAATGGATTCCTTGGTAAATAACCATACTTGGGACCTGGTTCAATTTCCTATAGAAAAAAGTGCATTGCAGAATAAATGGGTTTACAAGTTGAAGGAAGAAGATGGAGGGAAAAAGTGGTACAAGGCTAGACTTGTTGTAAAGGGGTTTGCACAAGAGAAAGGTATAGATTTTGATGAAATATTTTCTCCTGTTGTTAAAATGAATTCATTAAGTCTTGTGGTAGTAGAATATTTTCATCTTGAACAGTTAGATGTAAAAATAACTTTTCTCCATGGGGATTTGGAGGAAGAGATTTATATGGAGCAGCCATAGGGGTATGAGGTCAAAGGGAAGGATAATTTGGTATGCATTTTGAAGAAGAGAATGTATGGCTTAAATCAAGCTCCAAGGAAGTGATATTTGAAGTTTGATAGGTTTATGACAGAACGAGGTTATAGTAGATGTCATTCTGATCACTGTGTTTATTTTAAAAATCTAGAAAATGGAAGATATATTATCTTGCTATTGTATGTAGCTAACATGCTTGTTGTAGGGTCTAATATGCAAGATATAAATGTGCTCAAGAAGAAATTATCTAGTTCATTTGCGATGAAGGATTTGGGTGCTGCAAAGAAAATCATTGGTATGAGAATAACAAGAGACAAGAAAAATCACAAATTAACATTGTCTCAGGGTGAATACATAGAGAAGGTGTTGGAGAGGTTTAGAATGAAGAATGCAAAACCAGTTAGTACACCTTTGGCCATCCATTTCAAATTAAATAAGGAAATGTGTCCCAAGACACAATAGGAGATAGAATACATGTCCAGGGTCCATTATTCAACAGTAGTTGGCAGCTTGATGTATGTGATGGTTTGCACAAGACCAGATATTGCACATGCAATGGGAGTTGTGAGCATGTATATGAACAATCCAAGTAAAGAACATTGGGAAGAATTAAAGTGGATTCTCAGGTATTTGAGAGGTACTGCTACTCATGCATTATGTTTTGGAGGTTCAGACACTTTTCTACAGGGATATGTTGATTCAGATATGGCAGGTGATAAAGATAGTAGGAGGAGCACCACAGGGTATGTTTTTACTATAGGTGTAACATCAGTAATTTTGATTTTGAAACTACAAAAGGTTTTTTCACTTTCAACAACAGAAGCATAGTATGTTGTTGCTACAAAGGCTAGTAAAGAAATGATTTGGTTACAGAGGTTTATGGAGGAATTGGGAAAGAAGCAGGATAATACTAAGCATATACAACTGAGAGTGCCATTCATATTGCAAATAAATCAACCTTCCATTCGAATAATAATCATATACAACTGAGGTACCATTTCATACAATCTGTCTTGGAAGATGGACATTTGAAGTTGGAAAAGATACACACTAGCTAGAATCCTGTAGACATGTTAACAAAGGGAGTAACTAGGGAGAAATTGAGTTCTTGCTTATTTTCAGTTGGTCTTCAAGCATGAAGGTGAATATGAGAAATTTCCAGGTCCAAGAAGGTTCATATTCCAACAGATACAACATCGTTGGAGTTGTTGAGATCAATCTCCAAGTGTGAGATTGTTGGTTGTGGAGCCTGATTATCTTCCTGATTTAGAGGTCTTTGTTTTCAGCCGTGTTTATGCCCCATGCAGACTTTACACCCAAAAATAAGGTACACTCATCCATGTAGGGGAGTGCAGGGGGGGTTACCCCCCCTGCGGTATATGGGGGCAAGGGGCCCCTTGGAGGAAAAATTGCCTTGTAAATGTATATCGCAATTTCATTGTAAATCTGGACCATTCATTATAAGGTCACAGATATAACGGTAGAAGTTATGTTAGGGTTTTTTCCCTAGAAGGAAACCATTTTTTATGATGGAAATGTATTGTGGCTAGGTATCATAGCGAATATTGTATTCTGAGAGAGGAGACTGTGAGAGAAATAAGAGGAAGTTACGACGGGTTTGTTGTAGGTTGTATCCCTTCATTTGCTGGATAATAATAAAGGAAGGACCTGGAAGTTTCTCTGGAGGATGTAGCCCACACTGGGTGAACCATGTATATCTGTGTGTTAAGCCCTAATATTGGCTCATTACCCCTTAATTGGGGCATATTACATTAGTAATGCTATTTTATTTATGTCGGTTGTATTCCATTAGTTGTAATTATACCTCCTAGTCTCCTATATATACCAAGGAGACATTTTCATTTGGAATCATCTTGTACTTGAACATTTATGTGGGGTAAAAGGAAGTTTCCCCCTTGAAGAGGCTTATTATCTGAAATTCTCTCTTTTTCAAGGCGTTGAGTACTTATTCTGAGGTTTTTATATGCTATATTGATATTTGGTTCTCAAAACTGTGTCTTTATTGTATTGTGTATATTATGTGTTTTATTTCCACATTTTTTTTATTTTATTTCTCTGTGATCATGTTTTTCTAACATGTCCTTCATAAATTGGGATAAAGAATAACATGTAGAATTAATTGACAAAATTTCTATATAATGCATAATTCTAACAAAAATGGCTACTTACTCCTGGTGCAAAATTAGGGGTATAATCAGATAAATCTAAGCCTAAGATAGAGTATCATAGTAATGGAAACATGGAAGAGGTTGTAGAATTTGGTTGAGGCAATAAAGAGCTACAAGACAAGTAATGGAAAGTCGAATTAGATTCCAAGGACCATGTAATTACTCAATCTGAATATTTTTCCAAATAATGTCAAAGTTTGGAGGAACATTCCCTGATGATATAGGTGAGTGCCAAAGGTGATTGTTGTGTAAGGAAGAGTGTATATGCTTAGAATATACCTATGCATAATCTTATAAAAACACTTTAAGTGAAACATTTTGACAAATAAAGAGATTTTGAGATTACTAACAGGGCATTGCTATTAAGCAGAAGAGCACTCTATAGAGAGTGTTGTGTGAAAATTGTGTGAAAGGAATTTCTAAAAAGAGGATAACATTGCACAATTGAGCATTGTGTGGGCCTGTTCTAGATTAATTCCAGGGTTCGTAGGACAGGGAAGCAGGTTAATCTTGTATAGTTGGTTGAAGCATCAAAGAGCTGCAAAGGGAAGCACACGTCTGCAAAGCAGGTGATGCAAGGATGAAAACATGTATAAGGAAGAGTAGATGAACGTTAGTATTCATCTGTTATAGATCCAAATAGTTTACAAGGTAAATTTAATAAATCTTCTCACAATAAGGCATAAACCCAATAATGGAGAAATGTCATTGCATGCAAAGGGAGTTAAGAAGAACTCCATATCCTTGAAGGTAGAAATATATTGAAGGTTAAGAAGATTGCTACAAGAGAAAGAGAAAGGATATCATGATATTAGGTGTGACTCATGGTTGGATCATTCATGTTTTGGAAAGAATGAGAATGCATGATAAATGTATTGTTATATATGATCTAACAACTCTTAACTAAAAGTACACAAAGCAAGAAAGTTGTTTCTATTTTTTAAGTGCACAACAAAAGAAGGGTACATGTGAGAATGGGGGAGTGTAGCATTCCAATTGGAGCAGAGTGGTATTGAGTGGCCAAGTAGTGTCTCATAGTGAATCACTCAAGAAAGTGGATATATTTAAACTGAGAAACGTTGTGGATGGAAAATATTATTAGAAATATGACATAAAAGAAACATTTCAAAATGTTGAAATTCCAATCAATGATAATGGTATTTCAAGACCGGTTTGGTCAAGGAAATGGGGAGTGAGTAATTATATTGTAGTGTTAATATTCAGCTGGAATAGTGCATGTTACAGTACTATGGATATTGAGAATTATAGCCAAAATATGTTGGGATAGGTTTTCTCTGCATAAAGGAAGCAATTGTGATATGGAAACACTAGGGGATCTAGTGGTTGGGATTGCAGAATGGCCAAGTGGGGGCTTGTCTGGAAGATTAAGAATGGGGGCCATAGGTGCACAGTTGATTCAGGTGGATATTGGTAGCCACCTGCCTATTCCAAATTCAAATTGGCTCATCTTGATAGTTTTCAATTCAGCACGTTTCTCTATAGTGGGGAGACTTCTTTGTAATTATGGTTTCTATACTTCTGAGGCTATCTTGAAACCCTACAAAACATCCAGGTGGATATTGATGGCCGCCCATCTAGTCCAACTGGCCTATTTTGGAATTTTTCATCTCAGTACATATTTATGTACTTCCAGGGCCGTTTTGAGGCCCTAAACAACATATTTTTGGTTTTCCATAGTCAAACTATTTATAGAGTCAAAGTTTGATGGAATAATGGGTATTTCTTGAAAATACCTTTCCAACGGGCTATCACATGCTTAAATGGAGATCATATGAAAACGTTACGGCCCTAAGAAGTTGATGTACTAACTTACCCCAACAGGGCCCACATGACTTTTGGCGCTTCGTCTCCTAGGGTTAGGTTTTTGGATGTCTAGGGTTTTGGAATTCATGTTTATTGTAAAACATTCCTTCAGAACCTCATGGTAGTCATATTCTTGCGAATGAGCATAGTCGTCACATCTCTTCTCAGAGATAAAGCTGCCACCATTCTAGAAAGTCTTGCACTATGTATTTTTATAGTCTCTGTAAATTTCTTTCATTAATAGAAATTATGTGTTGATGTATTTCTCTATTTCTAGCAATATTTATGTGTATTTCATTGTAATATATTTTCTTTCATTTCGTTTTGAAAATAATCTGGATCAACGGTTGAGCATAATGGTAGTGCACAGGGGCAGTGAGATTCTACAGGAATTCAAGGACAACCATATACAACAACAAATCTAAATAATTAATTAAATCTGAAATATATATGCATTTGAGTGCATGGTAGAATTGATGCATGATGCATACAGTAAAGATAGAATTCATGTGCATGAAATAGGAATGAAATATCAAATGCTTGATGTATATTGATGTGTGTTTGTGCAGGTGGACATGCTTGAACATGCACGTGGCATGAGTATACACTAAGAGTAGTTTGTTGATATATATATGTGTGTGTGTGTGTGTGTGTGTGAAATAATGATTAATGTTATGATATTGAATAAAACTAATGATGGATTGTGTATCTAGGAAACATGATTATAACATGACGATATTGTTTCTTATGGTATCCATCCATGCAAAGATAAATGAGGATGGTCAAAGTTTTTACCAATAGAATTAATGAAGAGAGTCGGCGAGCTTCTACAAATATCAATCGATCAAGTAGCATCAAGTAATGGTATAACAACAATGCATGTATGCATTTGGGTTTTTTATGATGCATAAATGATGAAAGGAATTGAGGCAATAATTCCCTCAATTAAGTTCTGAATATTTGAATTGATGTAAAGGTAGGAGTCCTTGAGCATACAAATATTATTTTTTTCTTAAATGCATTCATGTGAAATTTAATTGCATATTGTGTTATGTTGGTTATGAGGGAAAAACCAAGTTTAGTCAGGAGACATTACTCATGTTGTAGGAATGAATTCCATTATGATGGTCATGTGTGAGGACTTGATGAGATTGGATATGGACAGGCTATAGTGTCAATCAAATGCATAATGTTTTCCCCTGTGTAACCAAAATTTGGGTTGCAACCTCTTTGCTGACACGAGAGAGCACTAGGGGAATATGATTCCTATAATTGTGGATGGGTTGAAGAGGAAGGCATCCAAAGGATCAAACGGGTTGTGGGGAAGATTTTGGATGATGTACTGAGGCATGGGCCATACATTCCAACTCACATGATAGAATACATGACATGAACATATGGTATTCTAGAGTCGATGCAAAGATGCATTATGAAGACGCCGCCATGATTATTGACATATTGGTTTTATTTGTTGCTAAAGTTTGATTGCATTATGGAAAGATTGATGTGTTTATAATGCATGTACAATGAATGAGAGTTCATTCTAAATAATATGATGAATGGTTAAATTCCATTTTTAATGTGAATAATGGCTCCAAATGATTGAATTGTTGGTAAATTACAATTTTGAGATCATTCACGAACTACTGAAAATGTGCATGAGTGCTAACAATCTTGTTTGGCTACAACAAAGTTGAGAAAATTGTAGGTAGAGTGGTATTGGGTATGAAAATGATGTAATACCATAAGGAATACCGATATCTACAACTGCAAGATCCAGATATAATAAGAATAAATCTCATGCCCAAGGAATTTTATCTTTTTGTATAAACAAATTTGAGAAATTAATAATTGGAAATTGTTACGATATGATAAAAATTTGTTTGGCTGCATAAAAAATTGAGGAAATTATAGGGGAAATGGTATTGGATATGGTAGGGATGTAAGCCCATAAGTAATATTGATATCTATTGTTGCAAGAGCCAAACAACTAGGAGTAGGAAACTCATTTTTGGGAAATTATTGTTTCCCATGTAAAACATATTTGAAATTTTATAATTATAAGATGATGTCTCATATTGACTATATGAATTTGATGCAGATGGGATGATTGCCACATGTTGTAGATTGATAGTGGAATTCTAGTGACCAGTTGGCATTCATTTGCATGAGAACACCTTGGAAAATGATGGATCGCCTGACGAACTGTATAACAGTGAAAGATATGCATGAGCCTAGAGGGTGAGTACAATAGAAGAACCAAGTTGTTAGGCCTGAAGTGTAAAATCTAGTTTGAGTTGCACTGTCGAAGAACCAGGTTGTCAGTCCTGAAGAGTGAACTCTAGCATGAGTTGTGCTATCAAAGAATCAAGTTGTTAGGCCTAAAGAATGAAATCTAGTGTGAGTTGCATTATCCAAGAACCAGGTTGTCAAGCATGAAGAGTGAACTCTCATGTGAGTATCATTATAGTAGAAAGGTTTTTGTTGGTTATTTCTTAGTATTTCTTCCTATCAACTAATCTCTTGATATCCTAGTAGTGAGATTCTGAGTGACTTGTTCAAGAGAGACCCTAATAAATGAATGGTGCAGCCCGATGGACTAAGAAAAGTGAAGGGGAAACATTCCTTGGGTCAACCTTGATAAACGAATGGTACATTCCTTGGGTTATCCCTGATAAATTAATGGTACATTCCTTAGGTTGTGCAGATTAAGAGGAAGAGAGCTAGTGGAAATCAGAATAGTTCTAGGAGAATGCTAGTGGTGTTGGATTACTAAGAGGGGGGGTGAATCAGTAATAATGTAATTATAATCCTTTTTCTTCAAATGTTATATCAATGTAGAATTATTATCCATTAATGAGCAGTAATAAATAAACAATCACACACATACAAAGTACACCATTGTTTTACATGGAAACCCAAATCGGGTGAAAACCATAGAATGTTTTTTCTTATATGTCTTGAAGAATTACATTTATTGGAAGCACCAACTTCCTTTGTTTTCCAGCTGCAACTGGAAGGAGGCTCCAACCCCCTAGTTTCTCAGGCTACAACCTGAGGGAAGCTCCAACTCC
>ML799294.1:44300-57752 GCA_009831015.1 Picea engelmannii
GACATGTACTATCCATATAGAATATTATTATCTGAAAATATATCATAACTCATACCATTACCCATCAAACAAACTTGGGTCCATTACCCAAACCTGGGGTCTCCAACTTCTCATGGCCATAACTCTCTAACCTTGAGGAATTACGTGACGTTCCACATACCACCGGAAATGAAATATGATCCAACAATATCCCAAATAATCAAACCATTGGCATCAATGACAACATGATCCAACAAGTGGTTTATATGCATGTTTTGGGAAAGGGTGCCTTGTATCTATGCCTTGGGGCCATAGATCCTACATATTTATGATTTTGGGGGTTGGAGTGCCTCTATATATTTTGGTATTGGGGATGGAGTGTCTATGTAATTTTTTTTAGGCTGGAATGATTATGTGATTTTGGGTCGGAGAGCCTATATGTTGATTAATGGTCAGGGAGCCAGAATTGTAAAATGAAATTACACCTGTAGGGTGTCGCGCACTAAGGACATTGAAAAAATAAGGGGGAGGGGAATATAACATCCCTTGGTTTAATCCCTGTGAATTATAATGTAATTACATAAATTTGAATTAGGTTGGTGAGATGATGGGTTGGGGCGAAGCGCTCGTATTGATTTATAGTAGCCAAGGGTCGAATTTAATATTATGTACATTGAATAAATAAATTAAAGTAATAATCACTAGCCGTGATGTGGAAGAAATGAATACCGATGGGGGGATATGCTTCCATAAGAGAGAGGGGTCCATGGGGGAATTATTCATGGGTATTAATCCAACCCACATTCCTGAAATTATATCATTGTGTTTAACCTTATAGTTTTTGATTGAGTGTGTGAAAATCCAATAATTTAAAATCATGTAAGAGGGTGGGTGTCAATGGTCACTTCCCATAGTTATTGGAGAGCATGGGCTAAAGTACAATCATCCTTGAGAAGAGTGTGAGTCAAGTAAGCAAAGAAGGAGAGGAAAATCCGTATGTAGAAAGGGGACTTTTTTACATGTAGTTTTTCAGTAACAAAGGAGGGGGTTGAGTGCTGGGAAGAACATCAACCATGCTATGCTTGAAGACAACCATTGTTAGGTTGTGGTTATACTAGAAAATTGGTATGTGTGCCTATAAATTGTGTTGCATGCTTGTAATGCGTTGTTCCTATTGAGGAAACATCTCAAGAGCCTTTTGAAGGCTATTGTATTGATAACTCTTGAAGAAAATAAAAGTTCTTGGATCCCAATAATGGAATTCATGTCCAATCGAGTGCACTAGGGAACTTGATAAACAAATGATACAACTTGAGGGATTGGGAGAAGGGAAGGGGGTACATTCCTTGGGTAGTGCAGGTTGTGGGGACAAGAGAGTTGGAGGATTGGAACTATTGTAGGAGTATAACCTGGGTTTTGAGGCTACTATGTGTGGAGAGTGGAAAACCAATGGGTAAGATCTCCTTGTGAACTCAAAGCCTCATCTTGGGGCTATCCTATTGTTGAGAGAAAATGAATAGCAGTTCCTATGGCTGGGAGGTTCATCCTTCATTTGAATCTAGTTGGCTAATCATTAACAGATAAGCATTTATGTTCTATTCTTATGTTAATTATGTTGTGTAAATGGTTTATATGAGTGTTGTTTGTTTGTTGTTTTCTTGAATAGTTCCATTCATTTTTAATATATGTTTTTAGATGCATTTAGAATTGTTGTATCATTCAAATGGTTAAAACATGTGTTTAATTTGTAGCTAGTAAGCTACACGAATTTAATTAGTTGAAATATTTTAATTTTAATGTGTATTCCACATGTAATGATGCTCAACTAGAGGTTGGGTACGTTATAGAGAACATTGAACCAGGGGCATAGGAATTTGAACATGCAGAAACAGAGAAGACCACACAAATTAAAAAGGTTATAGAACCTAAGAAGAAGGGGGGGAAACATCAAAGAACATGATAGAGAAGAAATAAAGTATATAACATAAGTCATAGGAAAAAGTCAGGGTTTCGAAATCTGAAACTCAAAATTCAAGAGGAAGACCTAGAAAAAACACAACAAAGGAAAATAATAAAGTTTAGAGAAGAAAATTGAAATTGGGTGATGAAAATTCAAATTCTCAAGGATCAGGAAGTAGAGAAAATACAATTATAAGCAAGGAAAGAAAACTTGAATCCATCATGCGACAGACTACAAGAAGCATGACAAAGGAATTGGCAACAAAGAAGCATGATAGTAGTGAGTCACGAGACAATGAATTTATTGAACTCAAAGAGTTTGACCAAGAATAGACAGAAAGCAAGGAGGAGACAACTTTACATAAAAATTCCAAGTTTGATTTGTTTTCCAATCCACCACCTAGTTATTACGTTTCCAATTATGATTCAGATAAATTGGATGAATAATTTCATTAGTTTGAAAATGATTATGAGGTTCATGATGACACTAATATTGATAAGGAACAAAAAATAGAGCCTATTTCTACTTCTCACAAGGAAAGGTGAGTTGGGAAGGTTAGAAAGATGAAGGAAAAACTCAAGATGATAACACTCCTTGATAATTATATCAAGCTAGAAAACTCATCCTTAAAAGTTCATATTTCATAATTGCAGAAAGACAAAGAGAAAATGGAATCTCAAAAGAAGTCATTGTAAACCAAAGCAAGAAAATGGTATATGAAGAGCATGCTTAGCAGGATTAAGATCAGAAAGTTAAGGACCAAGTTGGATAAACCAAGAAGGAGAGAGACAAGCCTCAGGCTTGAACATTCTGATAGATGCCTCAGAGAGAACCTAAGGAAAAAGGCAGTTGAATTTTTGAAATTTTGTAGAAGGGAGAAAATTCAATTTGGTTGCATGAGGACATGCAACATCTTCTCTGTGGGGGAGATGTTGATTCCTCAAAATAGAATCATTTTTTCAGTGTTCTATATTTTTATTCCCATTGACAACCCATACATATGCCTCGTTTATATTACACTTTACTGATGTTTCCACTTAAACATGTTCAGCTACAAAATGTATGCATTGAAGTGATTTAGAGGTAAAATTGTATATTCTTATGTTAATTCCATACTTATTAATGCATAATGATTTAATTAACCATTATTATAATGAGTAACTACATAATATTCCAATTTTGTAGAAACTCATATTACAATTCTATAACCTATTTTACCTAGATGCGTTTATGAAACATATTTGTCCATCTACAGGGTTGTAGTCAGCATTGGATGGAACCAAGACATCTGGGAAGTGTCAAAAGGATCCACGAAGCTCAACCAACTATTGTATGGCCTATGGATCTTCTAGCATGGAGTAGGAGTGAAGTCAAACTTGAATTCAACATGTCCACATGGAAAAATACACGAAACCAACTACAACAAATCAAGGCATGAGATTAAGGTGAGATTGCATTGAGAAATTCATGTATCATATCATGAATTTCTCCAATACATGGAAGACCAAAGATAATTATATACATCCATGAATTATATCAAATGTGATTTATTATAATCACATTTTGTTTGAATAATGAGAGGTGGGGGGGGGGGGTGAATCAGTATGAGCACTATATTATCACTTTTAACCTCAATATGTAATCATTAACATCATCAGTAATATATCATCAATATATCATGAGCAGTATAAATCAATGAAGCACAATAGACATCCACATAAACATAGTACAATTGAATTTACGTGGAAACCCAAATGGGAGAAAACGACGAAATGATTTTCTTATATATCAAAAGAATACATTCATTGGAAGAACCAACTTCCCAATTCTCTAGCTACAATTGGAAGGAAGCTACGACCCCCTATTTACAAGCTCCAACCTAAGGGAAGATACAACTCCCTGAATTCTCTGGCTCCAACCAGAAGGAGGCTACAACCCCCTGATTCTCAGGCTCCAACCTGAAGGAAGTTTCAACTCCCTAAGTTCTCTAGAACAAATCAGAAGGAGGCTATGATCCCCTTTCATTTCCCTGTCCTTCCACCCTGAAATATAAATGTATACCAAATTTTTTATACCACTGATACTGTCACCACCTTTGATAATCAACCTTTAATCAACCTGTCATTGTCACATCAACCTGCAACTTGTCATGTAAACCTGTCACTGTATCCAACATGTTACTATCACTATATCATCAATCTGTAATTGTCACTGTACCATCAAACTATAACCTGTACCATCAACCTGTTTATCTAGATTATTTTCGGCACAAAATGAGAGAGGAGATATAATAAAGAAATGTAGATAGATATATCATATATCCAATAATATAACAAATATATATCATATGTATATAACAAGATTCATCGATATACAGTAATACACAATTTCTATTAATGAGTGAAATGTACAAAACTATAAAATTATAGAGTGAAAGACTCACTAGAATGGTGGTATCTTATCTCTGAGAAGAGATGTGATGAATACGCTCATTCGCAAGAATATGATTGATACAATGAGGCCCCAAAGGTCCTTTTTAACATCAATAAAATTCAAAACTCTAACCCTGGAAGATGAAAAGACAACATTTTTGTGGACCTTGTTTTGAGTAGTTTGGTGTATCAACTTCCTAGGGGCATAACTTTGGCATACGATCTCCATTTGGGGCACATGACAGCTAATTGTAAAGGTATTAACGAGGATATTTATTTAATAGGATCAATAAAAGTCTTTTTTTTAATCATTTAGGTCCTTGGTTGTGAAAAAATGTTGTTTAGGCCCTCAAAATGGCCCTGGAAGTTTGGTACCCAAAAAACTACTAAAAATAGTAGGTTTCCAAAAAAATTGTTTTGGAGCCAATTATAATAGGTGGGTGACCCCTGATATACTCCTGAATCAATCCTCTCCCCTTAGGAAGCAATGGTATCCATTGCGTTTAGTTTCCAAGGGAGAGGGGAAAGCATTTGTTGAATCTTAATCTTGGTGAGTTGCTTTCCTTGTTGGAGAAGTCACGTTGCTTGGATTGTGGAAGGTTGTTGAGAATCTAATGTTGGAAAAGATGGACCTTTTTAACCAGTCTAGCTACATGAGATTACTGTGTGAAGAATGAATTTTTGTACTTTTCTTCAATATTTTCGACCTTCTTCTATTGGATAGAAGGTGCTTGGACTTACGCTACAATGGTTTCCGTGTCCTTATGTTCACCTTTTGAACAGATTGTGAAGAGGCTGAATTTTGTAGTATGATAAATTACCTTGCGTCACTGTTTAGGTGGGAAAATAGTAGAAACTACCGCTGGTATCCTATAGACATGAACCCCCAAAGTAGCAATGAGACTATGGCGCCAAGACTCATAAATAGCATGACGCTTCCACATATATGGATGGCCCAAAATAAAATCACAGACATCCAGTTGGGAAACATTACATAATACCTCATCCTTTGAGGGATTGATGTCGTATGATAAGTGACATTGTTGGCTGACATGGATATCTCATCCCCATTGAAGCCACTCAATGTTGTAAGGTTGTGGGTGTGGAGTTGTTGACAATCCCAACTGTTTGACAACCTCTGCTAAGATGAGGTTCTTCTGGATTCCTCTATCAACAATAAAATGCAACGGGGTCCACTTCACCCACATCAATGAATGAAAAATGTGCTTCCCCTCTTCAGGCTTTGCTGGTTCTTCTGGTTTAATTGTTGTGATCGTGACAATAGCAGTGGGGTTTGCGTCGATGATTTGTCTTTTCACATTATTTTCTGAATCAGATTATGAGTCAGGGTTCGACTCCTTTTCTTTGATCTCAACCATAAATGATTGTTTTGAGGGACATTCATCATTGTTGTGCCAGGGGATTTTGTGGAAATCGAACCACTTTCTAGTGTCCTTCTTCGTCTTCCTGTTACCCTTCTTTTCCTATGGCTTGGATTGGTTTTCTAGAGGCTGATTGTTAGGGACGTCTTTACCATACTTTGGTTGTTGTGGATTTGCAAACCTGAACTCCTGTTTATTCTGGTGCCTAAATTTCTGCTTGATTTTGAAAGCATATCGATAGGCAGTTCCCAATGATTAGATGTCTAGAAAAACCATTTTGGTTTGGATGTACCTATGCAGAGCCTCGTGATATTTCAAAACCAGATACCGCTCAGAGTCTTTGATACCCATCTTTATGCACAAGGTATGGAGAGTATTTTTGAACTTTGACACTATTTCACCCCTCTCTTGTCGCAGTGTGGTCCATCTCATGTGATGGTCATCATAGTTACCAACAGGGTAATATTGTTCCTTGACTGCATCCACAAAAAAGTATCAAGTGGGCTCGAACCCATATATTCTAGACTCATCTATGGAAATTTTCTCCCAGTAAGTTTCCCACAAGTGTTTGATATAGGGGAGAGCCTTAAGGAGTGCAAAGGTGATCTTTTCCCTGTCAGAAAAATTATGAACAGAGAAATAACCTTCTAGCACATTTAACCATTTTTCTAGGGCATTCGCATCTAGCTAACCTTCAAATATGGGAATATCAAAATTAACTTGTACCTTGAAAGGAGAGGTGCCTCCAAAGTGGTAGCTTGATAAAGATATGCCTACTATTATCGATAGATGTTGAAGGATGTGGGGAAAATTTTCCATCATTTCGTCTCTCTGTCGCGTGAGAGCTTGCTCAAGCAACAAATTAATAGAATCTTCTTCTTTGTCGTCTTTCTTTTCTTCCACCATGGAGAATTTCTTGGGTGTGCGAGAGCAATTTTCCTCAAGACAGACAAGCTCGAGACCCAAATTTCTATACTCGGACCTTGTCGGGGACATGCATTGAAAAACGATCAAGAGGAGCATGCTCTGATACCACTGATCCATATTATTTTTGGCACAAAATGAGAGTGAAGATATAATAAAAAAATGTACAGAGATATATCATATATCCAATAAAATAACATAGATATATCAAATGTATATAATAAGAGGCACATATATACAGTAATACACAATTTCTATTAATGAGTGAAATGTATAGAGCTGCAAAATTACAGAGTGACAGACTCACTAGAATGGTGGCAACTTATCTTTGAGAAGAGATGTGATGGATACACTCATTCACAAGAAAATGATTGATATAATGAGGCCCCAAAGACCTTTTTTAACATAAATAAAATACAAAACCCTAACCCTGGAAGATGAAAAGCCAACAATTTTGTGGACCCCATTTTGGGTAGTTTGGTGTATCAACATCTCAGGGGCATAACTTTGGGATACGATCTTTGTTTGGGGCGCACGATAACTTGTTGGAAATTTATTGACAATGAGATTGATTTCATAGGATCGATAAAAGCCTTCAATTATCCTTGAGGTTTTGATCGTGAAAAAATGTCATTTAGACCCTCAAAATGGCCCTGAAAGTTTGGGACCCGAAAAAATGTTAAAAATAGTAAGTTTCCAAAACATATTTTTTGGAGCTAGTTGGAATAGGTGGGTTTCCATCGAGATCCTCCTGGATCACCTGTTCTATACCGAAACCTGTACCATATCATCCATCAACTATCCAACCATGTACCACAATGTACCTCAAACATGCACCATACCATATACCATAAGATGTGCCACTATCACAAATATGTTCCTCTAACAATGAACCATAACAACCATATAAAATATGCCAAGGATATATCTCAATCATGTATCAATGACACCAAAACATGACCTCAAACATATGCAACCGTAAACCAAAAGGGGCTCCAAAACATACCTCAAGCATGTGCCATATAATACATGATAAAGACACATAAAGAACATACCTTTGATCCTGTAGCACTTTGTTGTATTAGGTAACAGATAAGTAAACTAACATACGAATCAAAATTCTAGTACAAGCATCTATTCACACCCTTTCACAATATTTTCACAGATCCCTGACTTCCTTCACTACTTCCACGGATATCCATGATTTTCTCTACTGCAACCTGCATACATCCGTTCCCTTCTTACCTGCAACCTGTGGATGCCTCAGAACTACGGTTACTCACAATTTCTACAACTCCAAGACTTTCACCTTCGACCTTCCTTCGCAACTTTAGACTTTCTACCTGAGACTCAACCTCAGATTCGCCAATAGACCAGAATTTTTTCACAATATAGATAATCAATAGAGATGTGTGTGAATATACTTATGAAAGACTCCTTGAGGGGTATTTATACTTTTTCTAAGTAACTTCTTTCCTTACTTTAGGGGTTTCTTGTTACAACCACTGAACCCTTTCATTAATTGTCTTGTAACCAACTAGGGACTTGGTAACCCATCTTTGGGGATTCCAACTTCATGACTTCATAACTCCTCAACCGTGAGGAACCACATGGCATACCACCTATCACCAGAAATGGAACGACATTGATTATTCCTCTATGACTGTGTTACATGAATTTATACTGTCCTTCATGTTCTTATTCCTCAAAAAAACTCCAGGCTTCATGACCACACCTTTGGGGATTCTTGTATAGTTCTTCAAAGCGTCTTCCCATGAGGGCCATTCTTAGAGATATGCCATAACGAGACCACTTTGGAGACTTCTCTAAATACAACCATCACATCTGTTGACATCAATTGACATCAATAACAACCACTGCTTGTTGACATCAATGACAACCCACTATCCAACACATATGTAATTTGTTAAGATCAGTTGTGAGAAATATGATTTGTTTGGATATGTGCGGTCTCACTTCATTGTATAAATATGTGATATGAGAATGTTATAAACATATTTTACTTAATGATAAATTGTTGTAATCGATTTTTCGATTAATACAAAGTGATGATTTTTACATCTTTGAGTTAAATTCATGTTCTAAGTTTATCATTCCTTAAGTCAGATATGATCTTTAAAGTAGCTTTCTTTGAACCAGGAGGGCCCCTTGAGGAAAAGTTCCCTGCTCTTTCATTTTCTTGTTGTGAGGTTTACATTTCTAGTCATGTGATTTATATTCAATATTTCTAGTCGTGTGGTTTATAATTGTGTTCTTTCATTTTATGCAATTAATTGATTTATGTTTTATTTCACATGACAAACTAATATACAAAGAGTAATAATTGAATATATGATTGTTCTTTCAAATGCAATAATTGAAATAGTTTGATTAACAATTCAATAGATTTTTAATCTCGAGCAATCAGAATATTTCTTCTGTTTAGATAAGTTATTTTCTACATATTATTTTTCATACTCTATTTTTCTACAACAGAGCAAAATTCTATTTCTACAGCTGAACCAGTAAACAATTTACTTTCCCTTATGCATCATAATATAGATTAGGACTAGTACATGCATATATTTTTCATTTTACTTCATCATTTTACGATCCCCGTGCTGATAATTTAATGTAACAGAGTTTATCCAATTGGACTAACTGACAGATGAATGACTTATTTTCCAAACATGGAGAGTGTATGCTAGATAGAGACACAATACATATTCCAGATAATTTCTCAATACGATAAATCTACAACTTATACAAAGAATATGTTGAAGGTGATGAAGTAAATGATAATTTTATTATATATGCATATTTTACAAGAATATGGATGAAACAATTCAATAATGTTCGTGTTCCTAAGAAGTCAAGCGTGGAGGTTTGTAGTACATGTGCTTCTCTTAAATCAAGAAGGGATAAGTCTGAAGGGGTAGAAAGAGGTATGTATTTACAAAATTATATGGAAATCTATTGTCAATATTTTCATGTTGTGTTGTATGTGGATTCTATTGTCAAAGCACTTTAAGAACATCACAATCAAGAATCATGTGAAAGAATTTTTTTTTACAAAATTTGAAACAAGTGTTATGATATTCCAAATAAATATACATGTTTGATAATTGATGACCTAGACTAGAAAAAAAAACTTATCCCATATTTTGTCCATACACCCAAAAAATTATAGGAGGAGAATTTATTTAGTTTCACTTGGTTGGTTGTATGGTTTTTAATGGAAAAATGTGTCCAAGGGTTTACATAATAGTGCCAAATATTCATAATGATCCAAATATGAACATCACCATAATTCATCATGTGCTCACTCATTAGCCTAGTAATCTTCCTCAACTTTTGTATCTACAATTAGACAACACTGTTACAGGAAAATCCCCCTACGGACAAGTGGATTTCCTCTTGAACCCTAAATCTCTAAGATAGAGACATAAAGGTGATAACTTTGGTCACTGACATCCTTTTAAACCTAGCTAATTCAATCAAATAGAGAAAAGGAAGAATATGTACCTTTTTACGATGTTTGTCCTTGCCCAGTCCAAGTTGAGCCTTGATCCCCAAACTCTTCAACAAGTCCTGCAATCCAATAGAATCAAAGACAAAACAACTTCCTATTCTACCATGATTAATTCAAAACTATATCTATCTATCAAAGACAAGTTCATGTAGGCATACACAACCTTGAAAGAAACAGACCAAGCACATGTATTAATGAGAACTCGATAGCAATACTTACAGACCTTTGATGAAGTTGCAACAGCCTCTTCCAACTCTCCTTGTCCAACCCCTTGCTCAAATAATCCACAATCAAAATGGCTATGCCTCACTGATGATCTCCCTTATGAGATCATATGTTTGATGCCTTCAATGTCCTCTAATACCACTTCTCATGAGATCATAAGTTAGGTATCTCTCAATCTCTCCATCTATTTCACCATGAGAAGGCCTCCTTATATAAGCTTGGAGAGACCCAACCAAATTAGAGATTCTTGGGATAGGTTGAGGATCCTTCTCCATCAGTTGTGGATCTTCCCTAAGATCCAGCCTTGACCTCAGATTGGAATCCAATGAACTCCAAATATGAGGGGGAATTTTCCTTGATTTTCCTCAACAACCCAGGATTTCATCAAACAACCCAATGCTCCCTCAGAATGGGGCACAAAGTGTTGCAACGCTCCCCTAAAGGAGGTCAAGGAGGTCAAGGAGTGTTGAGACTCCCTAACAATGGGTAGGGGAGTGCTACCCAAAATCTCCTTAAAAAATCCCAGCACCCCCCCCAGAAGGGTGCACAGAGTGCTGGAACACTCCCCCAAAGAAGGTCAAGGAGCACTGACACTCCCTAACAGTGGGTAGGGGAGCGTTGGCCTTCAAAATTCATTTTTAAGTGGGTTTTTTTATGGAAAAATATTTGTACTCTTCATCAGATGATTTCTCCTTCTTAAAACAGTATTTGAGGGTGTCTTCAAGTGTTCCTTATGATGTCGTTCGAGACACAACATAATAAAGCTGATTGTATGATGTTTGCGACACTTGTAGCCAAATAGAGACACTTTTAACGACGACAATAGGTCATCATTGAAGTGAGTAATTTTGATGTGTAACAGATTGCCCCCCAAAGTGCAAAGTTAGGAGACAAAAACTGATGACTGAAGTACTTTGTAGATTTTTTCGAGCAAGTGTATGGACACGGAGAACTTGGTAGAAGCTACACACAACCATCAAACAAATATTATGACATATTTCAAACCTAAGGCAGGCATACCTATGCTTGGGTGATAAAGACTTGTAAGGTATGGCCACCATAAGATACACGGCGGATCCATAATTATATTAACAAAGAGTATAGCCACCAAATAAACAATGTGGATCTATACTTCCATGACATGAATTGATTGTAGCCATGAAAAATACACAGTGGATCTATGAGACGACAAGACATATCCATAGACCAATACAAAGTGGATCTATGTGACAATATATGTGTCAATATTCAAGAGAAACTCTGTCGCAACCTGGGTAAAGTATATATCAGAGTGATTACTCAACCCAGGGTCTTCTTACCAATCCCGATGTAGTACAAATCTAACCATGTGAATAGATGTCCTGATGTTGAACATGGAAGAAACCACTTGATTATCGTTCAATGAGGTAAACCGTTAACAAGTGTGAGGGAAATCACCATTGATGTCAATTATTCTCAAGGTACCCTAGTACATTCCAGCGAATGTGAATACATGAGATGAAGTCGAACATTCATGGAATAATCCGATCAGAGGTAAATAATGTAAACCTATTGTCAGAAGTGAGGAGGCCTACCATTGAGGCATGGAAGTCCAAAGGTACTGACTAGTTTCTAAGTCTAGTTCTTGGATAATGTGTTGAAGTTGACAGGAACATACTCATCGAAGGAGGGCCTTGATGTATCCCCCATCAATGAAAAAAAACTGACACAGAGATGTAAATTGGTATATCAAATGAACATGGACTGCCATGGGTATTGAAACAGGATATTTGTGATGATTGAATCTCGAGGAAGATACTTCCCTTGAACATTGAGGCACAACAGAAGAAACATGACATGGACCAAAACTTGATGATGTAGTGGATACTGTGACTTTCGTCGGGTGACCCAAAGGAGTAAAGAAAATCAGAGGATTTGTTCAGTGCAGAGGTTCAGCGGATTAAAATGTATGCAAAGACAAAGTGTTGTGTTCAAGGACGATTGTAAGAGTGACTGGTAAAGTTTTCAAAGACTGCTTGTCTTTCTTCCTTCAATTTTTTCCCCCATCCAGATAGACGAGTACCTCTTTTTAATTTAACGAGCTCAAGGAGGGTAACACATGCTCGATATAACTCACCTTCGGTAAGTCCCTCTTTCTTTGTTTAACAAACTGGAAGAAGTAAGGGTTTGGTCTCGTATGGGCCCTTCAATGTATAGTTTAGCGAGTCCAAAGAAGGAAAACGCAGTGGTTTTTCATGTTTAGAGAGTTTGAAAAGAACTTCAAGATGACTCCAGTGTTGTCCTTTTGCATAATATTAGTCTCAAAAGGCCGAAAAAGAGATAAATTATCACTAGAAAGACTCCCTTTCAAACCTTTTAATGAGTGGGAAAGGAAGCACAATCACTCAACAATCTTTTCATGTTTAGAGAGTCTGAAAAGAGCTTAAAGGAGACTCCAGGGGGTTCCTTTTTCGTATAACCTTTACGAGTCTGAAAAA
Organism: Picea engelmannii; assembly: GCA_009831015.1. Taxonomy (NCBI): domain Eukaryota; kingdom Viridiplantae; phylum Streptophyta; class Pinopsida; order Pinales; family Pinaceae; genus Picea; species Picea engelmannii. Next base: position 57,212 of record ML799294.1, read on the forward strand.
GTGATAAAAGTCTACTCAGTTACATTCTCATGTATTTTCGAGCGTGAGAAAGAACAAAGACTAAGATCAGTATTGGTTTCATTTTTACACAAGCTTGAAACAAAATTAAACTATGCTTGTAAATTCCCAACGTAATTTCCAAAGGTTGGGATACCCATGGATGGTTGGTACTATGCCCCCATCTTGAAAAGCTAGTGGAATAACTCCAAAAAGATAATCAAAGGCTGGAGACATGCCCCCCAAGATTCAAATCATTCAGTGACTATGAGGTTGTCACCAATTTCTGTACTAGATGGAGAAAAAGGATACAGGTGGATGAAATGAAGGTTCCAAAATAAGACCTAACAAAAGATTCGATTTGGTATGAGAGGTGACTGTTTCATTTTTTAATGATCTTGACATAGGAAAAGAACTATGCTCAAGGCTCCGGGTTCAATCCCCAGATTTATGTTTCATTTTTTAACGAGCTTGTTACAGAGAGGAAAATTATGCTTGTAGCCTCTGTTTCATTTTTTAACGAGCTTTCCATAGAGAGGAAAAC
>ML799294.1:68137-91626 GCA_009831015.1 Picea engelmannii
GCACTTGCAACACTTGTAGACAAAATGCGACACTTGCGACACTTGTAACGACGACAATAGGTCATCATTGAAGTGAGTAATTTATATGTGTAACAAACACTTGCTATGAAAATGAAAATCAAATCGTATTTGGATATCTAAGCATTTTTGTTGAATTGAGAATCTTTGAAAAGGTAAAAGTTGGTTTCCTTCTTGTTAGGTACACTCATGATCATATTGATAAAATGTTCATTCATTTTTCAGTAAAATTGAAGAGGAATAATGTTGTGAGACTGCCATCATTAATTGAAAGTACAAAGAAATCATACATTTGAGAGCGTATTTTTCACATATTGGAAGAAACTATTGACATGTGGATATTTATTTAGGGATCACATGGTGAAGAAAAGAGCATTGAACAACTTAACAACATTAGCTTCCAACATCAATTTCGTATAAAAAAAATTGATGGGAAAACACTTGTATGGGGAAGGAAGTATTCAAGTAGTGTAGAATGTTTATTTTTGAAGTTCATTCCAGATCATCCAATGTTTTCATTAAAGTTATTGTTATTTCAATCAGTTGTTGAAATCAACTTTAATGCACAATGGCATAATATGTATGTAGATTATTTTGAATGCTTCAGAGAAACAAAAAAATCCATTAAAGATACATATGAGTACTTTGATGTTGTTAATTCTATTTGGTGGGAGTCTTTTTTCAATGACCAAAGTAACATAATTTCAAGCTCAACAAATGAAGACACATTTGTGAATACTCCATTAGTTGGCCACAAAATATGCCATATGGATATGAGGAAAAAAACATTGTTGAACAACAAGAATCTCAAGGTGTTATTGAGTCTTCACATGCAAAGGAAAGATATGTGTATATTGGTTCTAGAAGAACATGCTCACACAGTGAAGCCATGGAAGACCTTTACCGAGGTTCAATACAGGATATTAAGGAGGGTTGTATGATTTTAGTTGTTGAATATTGACATGGTTATCCATTCTAGATTGTAAAATTTATGAAGGTCATGCTGACCCAAATTCTAGCCCAACTGAGAAAAATGCTTGGAAAGGGTTGCAAGCCTAAATGAAAACTATTTCCCGGCTTTGTTGTACCTCTCATATGCAAAAACCTAAAGTAAAGATGAGCAGCCCATTAGGAAACATTTTAATTTCGTTTGAAAGTTGTGATTGCAATTTATGATCTAATTGACGAAGTTAATGGTGTGTCAATATCATTCTAAACTCTCTCACACTCATAGTGGTTAGCATATGTCAAATATAAACATTTATTTAAATGTGTGTTATAATTTGAGTTTCTTTAAATGTGTGTTACAATTTGAAGACTAGTTTCATAGTTGTTTAGTATTTATTGTGATTTGCATTTATTCCCACTACTACTTAACATTTATTCCCTATTAATATTATGTACTTGATCTATTACAACATTGCAAAGTGTACAACACTTATGTCAACATTTAAATTTAAAAATGAAAAAAAAAATATTATTATTATTTTTCATTAAAAAAATCATATCCAATTAAGATTATTTTATCAAATCAAACCTTCTAACCAATATTTTATCAAATCAAACCTTCTAACCAATCAAAAAATTAAAGTTAACAAAAAATTAAAATGAACTTGTTGGAGAATTTTTATGCATAAAAATTGATCCGTACCCAGATAACAGACACACATGGGGCCTGGGAGGTCATCGAAAGGCTGAATAAAGTAGATTCCCAGCACTTGACGTGATGAGGCTGCCTCATTTAGTCTTCGCGTGCATGTATTCAGTCTGCCTGCAACTTCGAAATTCATGGTATTCACTTTCGTTACTATTTTACGTACTGAAAAGCATTCCTTGAATTTGACGTGACAAATATTAGGTACCAACAAGACTAATACTTCCAATTTTATCTACAGGCAGCCGTGGAGTGCATTTACCCATTGCTTGAATTTTTGTAAGGAACGTAAGCGTCTGAGATTGGGTTAAACAATTTTCCTGCTGATGTCCGTTCTGCCTTTCTCATTCTCTGCACATGGCCGGACGTAGTGACAATTATTCTCTTCTAAAGATTGGACGTGATGGGAGTTTTAAATCCAATAATTGAAGTTTTTGCCCGGCAGTTGGGAATAGCTTCTGTCCTTGCGGGAGTGTAACGAGAGCCATTGGGTAGGGGAATCCCTACCCTTTATATTTAAGTAGGTTACATGGATAAGGAACAAATAGTTATCAATAAAAGACTACAAACCACAAAATTCTCAAAATTTACACCATTTCAAAAATATGCATATACATTCACACACATATTAAAGACTATAGTTCAAGATTTTATTTAAGGTTGTTGGTAATGTTGTTAAGAATTTCACTAGTTCATGTTGTTAGGCATTTGGTTAGTTGAGTGCCAAAAGTGCCTAGCTTGAATCCTACTAGGTGGGGTGCATAAGTCCAAGAATTTCATCCAATAATGTGGGGAAACATCCATTGGGTTTTCCCGTCATGTTTTCCTTGAAAAAAATAATCAAAGAATAGATCTAACATGGAGACCCAATCTATCCAAGTCTAACCACTTGAAACATTTTATAATGGAGACAATTAGTCTCTTAAATAGACATCACATGAATGCCCTGAGCCAAATAATGTGCTAGGGTAAACCAATTTCCTAGAGGTTTCCCATATATAAACCCTATGAATATTGAGTCTTAGGGTTGTTATGGAATATATATAAAACAATAACTACATCATACAATATTTCACCTCTTAACAACCCCAATCAACAAGGCAATTCAAGAGGAAATATACCAAAGTGTACAAACAAGTTTCAACCCTCTAATGCAATCTTATTATCTTCTTCAATATTAATGTTAAATCACTTTAAAAATTCATTTTTAACTTATTTCAAATCAATAAGACATATAAGTTTTGGAAATTATAATCCATGAAGAAATAGGTGGTTAAAAATCAATTCTTGGCCAGTACAATCCTTTATCTTTCGAAAACTCTAGCTAGGGAAACAAAGAAAACCCTAGCTCCACCAAAGATACTCCACAAGCTAGTATCAACACTAGCAAGTCATCTCCTCTTCTTCTACACTTCAACAAGTACAATTTAGGGTTTAATAAACAACCATAGCTCCATTGTCTCTAAGGGATGGAACCCTAAACCAAGTATACAATATGCTCCAAGAAACCTTAGTGCCTCCAAGGAAAGAGAGATAAAGAGCAAAGAGAGAAAGAGATTGGTGCATTGCTCTCCTCACAACTCTAACACAAGATGATGAGTAATGCAACGATATCATAATCTCCAACATCTAGTTCACAAGAACAAAACCAAGCATCTCACAAGAGAAAGATCCAAAAAATATGTCTTCTCTAGAGTTCATAACTTATCCTAGGGTTTCTTAATGAACCCTAGTGCCTTACTCCAAGAATATTCCAAGAATACAAGTATAAATAAAATAGTACAATGACGATGATAATCAAAGGAATTTTTCCTTTCTATATATATATATGAGAGCTAAGGGAAGCTAACAATATAAAAGTGGGCCTAAACATTTATAATAAAAAACCCTAGATCCATTATCTCTAAGGGATGGAACCCTAAACCAAGTATACACCATGCTCCAAGAAACCTTAGTACCTCTAAGGAAAGAGAGATAAAGTACAAAGAGAGAAAGAGATTGGTGCATTTCTCTCCTCACATCTCTAACACAAGATGATGAGTAATGCAATGATATCATCATCTCCAACATATAGTTCACAAGAAAAAAATCAAGCATCTCACAAGAGCATGATCCCAAAAAAGTGTCTTCTCTATAGTTCATAACTTCTCCTAGGGTTTCATGATGAACCCTAGTGCCTTACTACAAGAAGACAAGTATAAAGAAAATAGTACAATGACGATGATAATCAAAGGAATCTTTCCTTCCTATATATATGAGAGGTAAGGGAAGCCAACAATATAAAAGTCGTCCTAAACATTTATAATAAACCTACTACAAACAAGTAGGCCAACACATGTGACACACTACACTACAAGGGTACACATGTCAATCTCTATGGTGATGCCATACACAAGCAAGGTCCTAATGCAAGGGTGTTCCATGAGATGTGTCAAATGATTTTTTAGGGACCTAACCCCTCACATAGGTTGAATAATATATTTCCATGTAATAAAGGTCAATATTAATAAGGCCTAGCAATAAGGAAGAATAAGTCCAATGTAAGAAGACCTAATAGAAGCTTTTGCTTATAGAAGGATCGTCCTCTAGATTTTTCTTTTGATAGACATATTTAGTATAAATAGGAGTCAAGGGTATGATAAGTTTTTTCTTGGATATTATTGTAATAGAGATATTCTCTGCTGGAGGTTTCCCCCTCGAAGAGGCAATTGAACATTGCTATCAGTAATCAAAGTGCTCTTTTTAGTGTTATTATGGTATTATTTTGGTATTATTGTGGTGTTGTTCTGGTTATATCGTTGTTTATCTACCATTTGTAGCTAATTATTTATGTTCTTCATACTATTTTATATCTGGAATATTACAAGTGGTATCAGAGCACCTTCCTCGACAAAAAATTGTGGGTTAAATTTTTTTCAGGGTAGAGACATATTCTAGTGTCTTTAAGCTATAGATATTTGTCGTTACATGCATAAAACCGCAGTCAAGGATTCATACACATATTAAATACAAGTGGTACTTAAGCACACATATGTTGGCCACCCTTGTAACCCCTGTTGGTACCCCTTCCAGTGGTAGCGCATCAGAAAACACCTGTATATCGATCGGCCTAGATCTCCTGAATCCCTCCATAGATAAACCGATCGGTCGCCAGACTGCTATAGTGACACTAAGAAAAACACTCGGGAAGATACTCTCTAGTACCTAGGTATTCGGGTAGTATGGATAAGGGCACGGTCTAGCCTCCTTAGTTGGTGCCTTGAGATATTGGGACAAGTACTACTGTTGGACCCCGCACGTATATCAAAGAGCTATAGCACTGGGAAAACCCTTGTTTGTAGAACCCTTGGATACCCTAACCCTTAGGGCAGAAACAAAAATAGAACAGACAAGATCTATTGCCGCGCAACTGTGTCTCCTGCATTCGGGTTGCGAAATTACTACACATTTCTTCCTGTTAAAAATTTGGGAATTTCATCACTGCAGTATTCTTCAGATCGGAATACAACTCTGCAGGAGTAAAAAAAAAAGTTTGGATCTTGTTGGCATGATTATTTGAGACCTATCCCATTGGATTTCTCTCTTCTCCCTTATCGCATTCATACCTATCATTTTTCAACAATTTGTTTTTTCTTGTGGACCCAACCCCCTTCCAACACCTTTATTTGGGCTTTACCCCATTGGATTCAACTCATTGCCCTGATCGTTGTGATATACTTCACCCATAACCCATTTTTTGTGTGGTCCCACCCACCCCTTTTCGTGTTCCCTCTTCATCATGGCCCACACCCATAGCCAAGACTTGGAATCTCGCTTCAATTCCTTGCATTCTAATTTCACATAAACCCAACAAGAAGTGAGGAAATTGAGTGCCAACATTGCCATCGTCAATAAAAACATGCATTCCTCCATCAACACCAAAATAGAGGACCTCAAACAAGACCTAAAACAAGACCTTGCTACTCATCTTTAATCCTTCACTACGATGATCTGCGCCATGTCACATATCCCTGTAGATATTCCCTCATCTGACCCACCTTTGCAAACTAAAGGTGAAACTTCCTCTCATTCCCAGAATTTTCAGCCCCATCACTTTCAGCGTGACCTACGCCTTCCATGTGTGGATTTGAAAAAAATTGATGGCTCGGATCCCACTGGATGGGTAACTCAAATGGAACATTATTTCTCTTCGTATGACATTATGGATGAGTTGGCAAAACCACAATATGGTGTTCTCCATATAGATCAATAACGTTGGCAATGATGGCAATGGAGAAAAAATGCCTGCCAAGGGTATGTGGCTTGGACACACTTTGTGGCAGAGATTTATGAATGCTTTGACACTGACACCAACCATTTAGGTCATTTGAAAAAGTTGAAACAATCTAGCACAATGGAAGACTTTATATCCGCTTTTGAGCTATTGGCTTTTTGTACAGAGGGCATGTCTGATGATTTTTTCTGAGAATTTTTTATTAGTGGCCTCAAGGATGAGATTCGTGCACATGTCCTCATGGCTCGACCTCAGAGTTGGATTGATGCTACTAAAATATCTAAGGAATCACAACAATTTGTCTCTTCTCAAAACTGAAAACCCTCCTTTATTCCTCACACTAAACCAGTCACTCCCACTCCTCCTTCTACTCCACTAAAGATACAGAAATTGACCAGGCCCGAAATGGTTCAACGCCAACTCAAAGGCCTTTGTTATAATTGTGATGACAAATATTTTCCTGGGCACAAGTGTAAGGAACAAAATCTTTTTATGGCCATCTCGGAGGATTTTTCGGAAGAGGATGTTGAGGCTCCCCTTGTGTCTGTGTCACCTGAGCCCACTGACATGACCCCTCCCTCAGACCCTCCTGAAGTAGAACCAATCATTTCCCTAAATTCTCTCACTGGCTTCTTTGCTCCCCAAACCCTCAAGCTAATTGGTTACATTAAGCATAGGAAATTTATCATTCTTGTTGATAGTGGAAGCACCCATAATTTTATTCATCGCTGCATTTCCCAAGAAACTAATTTCTATATCTGTGTTGTCAATAATTTTCAAATCATGATTGCAAATGGCAGGTCCATGAAATGTGGAGTGCATTGTGAAAATGTGCATCTCCAAATTGGTGAGTATCACTTGAAATGTCATATGTTTTCTATTGACATGGGCGGTTGTGACATTGTGTTGGGTGCATAATGGATAAGGACTGTGGGTCCCCTTCTCATGGATTTTAAGGAATTAACCATTTAATTCGACTAGGAGGGCCAACAATATAAGTTCCAAGGAATCATCATCGGTTCCTTGGAGATCATCAGTTCCCATTGCATGGAAAAGTTGTTCAAAAAAGGTCATTTTGGCATTATTTCCCAACTCCATGCCATACAAGCCACTGAGACAACCTCTGTGTCGCATGACCTCCAATCCATCCTCTCTAAATATCAAGTGGTTTTTTCCACCCCCTAGGGACTCCCTCCTTCTCATGGTGTTCATGATCATTCCATTCCCCTTGTCCCAGGAAGTCTTCCTTCCAATATCCATCCTTATTGTCATCCCTTTTCCCAAAAAAATGAAATTAAGAAAATTGTTCAAGAATTGCTCAACGCAGGTGTTATCCTCCCTAGTACGAGCCCCTACTCTTCTCATGTGGTCATGGTCCTTAAGAAAGAATGTTCTTGGAACATGTGTCATGAATTCCTCATCCTTAACAAACTCACCATTAAAGACAAATTTTCCATTCCTGTCATTGATGACCTCCTGGATGAATTGAGTGGCGCCCAATTCTTTACTAAATTCGATCTTCGTTTAGGCTACCACCAGATCCGTATGAACGAGGTAGACATTCCTAAGACTGCATTTAGAACTCATGAGGGACACTATTAGTTTTTGGTCATGCCCTTTGTCTTGTGTAATGCTCCCTCCACTTTCCAAAGCCTCATGAATAATTTCTTTCATCCTTATCTCCGTCATTTTGTCTTGTTTTTCTTTGATGATATCCTCATCTATAGTAAAAATTGGACAACCCATATTGTTCATGTGGATTTATTTCTCCATCTACTCTCTTAGCACCAATTTTTCCTCAAACAATCTCAATGTTCTTTTGGTGCCTCACAAGTTGAGTACTTGGATCATCTTGTTGGAAAGGCCGGTTTCAGGGTGGATCCTAAAAATATTGAATCTATACAAGATTGGCCTCACCCAAAGACTCTCAAAAGCTTGCATGGATTTTTGGGTTTAACAGGTTATTATTGCAAGTTTGTTAAGAATTATGGAAAGATTGTGGAATCTCTCACTGCTCTCCTTAAAAAGAATTCTTTAAATTGGACTCCAACAACTGCTCATGATTTTCAAACCTTGAATATTGCCATGCGCACCTCTCCATTCCTGGTCCTTCCTGATTTCACAAAGACCTTTGTCCTAGAATGTGATGCTTCCAGGAAAGGAATTAGCGCAGTCCTTATGCAAGAGGGTCATTCTTTGGCCTTTACCAGCAAACAACTGTCAGAGAGACATTTGGGAAAATTAATATATGAAAAGGAATCGTGGATCTTTGGCGCCCTTATCTATTGGGGAAATGCTTCTAAATTAAGATGGATCATCAAAGCCTCAAGTATTTTTTGGAACAACGCCTTTCCTCCCCAGATCAACAAAAATGGGTGACTAAGCTCTTTGGATATGATTATGAGATCATTAAAAAGAAGGGAAAAGACAATGTGGTTGTTGATGCACTTTCCAGAAAATATGAATATGAAGGGTTCCTTTTTTCTCTCTCCTTCATTGTACTAGATTGGCTCCAAGTTGTTTGCTAGTAATGGCTACACAATCCAAAAATTTCACATCTGATACAACAATTGCAAGCCAATTCTCCAGTCTCTCCAGGGTACTCTTGGCTCAATGATGAGATTCTATACAAAGGTATTTTGTATTTAAGTAAATAGTTAGAAATTAAATCCACGATACTTTATGAGCTTCATGCTACACCCACCGTTGGGCACTCCGGGTTTACCAAAACCTATGATCGGGTTAAATGTTCTTTTTTCTGGGATGGTATGAAATAGGACGTTCACAATTTTGTGTCTGAATGTGATGTGTGTCAATGCAACAAGGGAGAAACAATCAAATCTCCTCGCACACTACAACCACTTCCAATTCCACCTGCTATTTGGTGAGATATATCTATGGATTTTATTGTAGGCTTACCTAAATCAGACAATAAATCAGTCATCATGGTGGTAGTTGATCGTCTTTCCAAGTATGCTCATTTATGTGCTCTTCAACACCCATTTACAACATCCATTGTGGCTCAACATTTCATGGATCAGGTCTTCAAGCTTCATGACATGCCTCAGTCTATTGTTTCTAATCATGACCCCACTTTCACCATCAATTTTTGGCAAGAACTGTTCAAGCTACAAGGCACCCAACTGCATCTCAACACGACTTATCATCCCTATAATGATGATCAAACCGAAGTTGTCAACAAGTGTTTGGAAACATATTTGAGGTGTTTTGCATTGGAAAGGAAAAATCAGTGGGCTCAATGGTTACCCCTAGTTGAATGGTGGTACAACACTTCTTACCATACAACTACCCACATGACTCCTTTTGAAGTGATATATGGAAAAAATCCACCTTCATTTCTCTCATACTTTCCAGGTGTCTCGAAGGTCCAGGCGGTTGAAAAAATGCTTATAGTTCGAGAGGATATTCTCCGTACCCTCAAAGAGAATTTGTTCATGGCCCATAATCGCATGAAGAAACAAGCATATAGAGGTTGATTTGAATGTCAATTTGCAAAAGGAGATCAAGTGTTTCTTCGACTGCAACCTTACAAAAACAATTCCCTCAAGGATGATCATTGTCAGAAACTGGCACCCAAATTTTATGGTCCTTATACCATTCTCAATCGTGTGGGACAGGTGGCCTATCAATTAGATTTTCCCAGTCTTTCTAAGCTCCATCCTATTTTTCATGTTTCCCGCTTAAAGAAGGTGATTGGAACTAAGTCCCAAACTCAAACAAGCCTTCCTAAGTTGGACGAAGAAGGCTCCATTTGGCTACAACCACAAGTAGTTTTGGACCAGCCTGAGCATCGTCTAAGTCAGCGAACGATCAAGGAATTTTTAGTCTAGTGGAAAGATACAACTCCAGCAAATGCGACTTGGGAACCAGCTACCATTCTACAACAATTTCCTCATCTCAAGCCTTAAGGACAAGGTTGTTTTTAAGGGGGAGGACAAGTTAGGGATGTAACCCCTCACATAGGTAGAATAATATATTTCCATGTAATAAACTTCAATATTAATAAGGCCTGTCAATAAGGAAGAATAAGTCCAATGTAAGAAAACCTAATAGAAGCTTCTGCTTCTAGAAGGATATTCCTCTAGATTGTTCTTTTGATAGACATATTTAGTATAAATAGGAGTCGAGGGTATGAGAAGTTTTGTCTTGGATATTATTGTAATAGATCTCTTCTCTGCTGGAGGTTGTCCCCTCGAAGAGGCAAGTCAACATTTCTCTCAGTAATCAAAGTTCTCTTTCTGGTGTTATTCTAGTATTATTTTGGTATTATTGTGGTTTTGTTCTGGTTATATCATTGTTTATCTTCCATTTATAGCTAATTATTGATGTTCTACATACTATTTTATATATGAAATATTACATGATCCTCCTATAATCCTCCAAGGATACCAACTCTTCACCTAAACCATGTGATCCATTGGATCCACTCCCCCTACATGAACATTATTGTAGCCCGGGCATTCCTAAGTCAACACCATACCTCCATGTAAGAATCCAAGATGCCCCATGTTTTCTAGGGATCAACTCCCTCCTACAAAATTCCAAATTATCCTCCTCCAATGTAGTGTGTTATCCAAGCAAACAACCTCGTCCATGCGGCCAAAATGTTGTATGTCATCAATTTGTCTTAAGATATCCAATGCTCCAAGGAAGAATGCCATGAAAGAATACAACTAAGTTTAAGAAACCACTAATTAAGCCATCTCCAATGTGAAAGTCCATCATGGACCATATAAGGGTTAATCACACACCATGTACCCCAAATCTCATGAAGCACCCCCAAACATGGTATAAACACTTTAAAAGTTACTCTGAAAGCTAAAAATCCCTAGACTTTACAAGAATATTGTTTTCACCAATACTTGTAGATTCCCTCTGTAACTCCACCAAGCCTACCAATTGCAAATATGTACATGTCACGGTCTCAAAATTGATTATCATCTCTTGAAAAGGAACTATCACCCATCCATCATAGGATACTATCACAATATCTTGAACCAACAAAAAATAGTGATCGCCTGTTAATCTAAAGAAGCATAAATTTGGATAATAATCCATTTTCTTAATGCCACCATCCCTCAAGTCAACATTATTTACCAAAATCATCAGACACAATATCATGATCTTTTGAGGATTTCCTCCAAAGATAATCACATATCCATACAAGAGAAATATAAGTGAATCGAGTTTATCAAAATCATGATGATAAACATATGGACAAGTCAACTACTTGATCCTTAAGTTCCAAGCTCATGGTACACACAACCACCCATGTGAATATATCAACAACCTACTATGGCAACTGAAAATAGGTCAACTCCCTCTTTCCACAAGAATCTTGAAGCAAGATTACACCATGATTGACTCCCTCTACCTATGAGAATCCAACAACCCATTCACTATACTCTACAATGCTCTTATTATTTGCAAGCTTGGAATTAATCCTTGATTACAAAATAGGTCCTAAATTTGTCTCCATGGTATCCTTCGATGCATTCTCTACCTCCTCAAAGATAGAAAGATATTTCAACATCTCACTAGAATGTACAAGTTCCATTAGATCAAAACGTAACCTATAAAGGCCACCCTCTCTCACCCTTATAGAAAAATTCCTTGGACTATCTAGGCTATAGTCATTGATGGTGAACTATTGTCCCTCAAATGAAACTCTCCATTGCACATATGTCAAACAAGACATTAAAACAATAGTATCTTCAAACCAGGAATAAACAAAACATTACTCAACTCAAGAAAATCACCTGAAGTAATCTAGAGGAAATGGAGCCAATTGCTCTCATAAGATAAGTCACATCATCACCAATATCCAAATCCATGCCTCCCTCTTGCTCCTAAAACCTTCTAAATAATGACCTGTCATAAGTCGTATGTCACAAAGCTCCACTATTAACATACCACACAACAATAGACATGGTGTTATAAGATAAGCAAGAGACCATGGAAAAGGTAGTCTCAAACTAAGAGGGATCCTCCTCTACACCTGCTATAATCCTAGCTACAACCTTTTTCTCTTCCTTTTTGTTCTTCAATGGACACTAGATAGAATAATGTCACATCTCATGACTTTGGGAACATGTCACCTTACTAAAGTCCTCGTTTCAAGTATTTGAGTGTTCCTTCTTATTGTATCCTTTCTTATTACCCTTCTTCGTCTTTCTGATGAGGCCAACTAAATATGCTTCCCCTTGTTTCCTTGAACAAGACTACAATATGATTTCTTCATGCACAATATCAATCCAAACATTTGTGAAATTTTCCAAGGTATCATGACCACAAATTCCATGAACAAAAGGTATCTAGGAAGAAACAAGTCCATTCAAAGAAATGAACACCAATTATGAATAATCCACCTATGTTGCAATGGTATCCAATTGATGTCTCAACTCACTGATCTTGGTTAAGTAGCTCATCAAAGTATATATTTTACACAACCAAAAGATGGCTTCTCAAAATTATATGTCGCAAAAAACAAAAGTTTGAAATAATTCAATGAAGGCTCCAAACATGTCCTTACCTACCTTGGCTTCCTCTTTCAATGAGAGTCCAATTGTTCTAGATAGACGGGCTCTAGAATCACATTCTTGACATGGTACCAAAGTTCAACTTCCTCTGTAAGTATATGTAACATGAGATTTAATGGAACAAAATTGGAAACCCCTTCCAACCTATTACACTCTCTAATACCAAGAATCAACTTCCACATTCTAAAATAAACCTCAAGTGCACAAATCAACAATATGAAGTAGACACGACCCTTTCTAGGGTTTAAGCACTTCTCCCAAGAGGCATGAGGTTTCACACCCACCAAAATTAACATGGTCAACCACCTCTCCTAGATACATCATAGTGGAAATACCAACCCCCTCTTACACTTAGAGTGATCTCATCTACAAAGTCTCTGATACAATATATATGTTTGATGAATTGAGGTTTCTTTTGCAATTCGTAAATTTTTCCTCTTTCCTAGAGGTTTCCTGAATCTTAACCATATGGATTTTCAGACTTATGAATATTATAAAATAAAAATAAAAAATATCTACAACAACAAATATTTCACCTCTTAACAACTCCAATTCATAAGACAATCCAAGAGAAAAGATACCAAAGTGTGACAACAAGTTTCATCCCTTTAGGGAAAGCTTCTCATGCATAAAACATATTTAAAATTTACTTTATGACAACAATAAGAACAACAACAATATGCATTATATTCTTTAGTGTTAATGTTAAATCACTTGACAATTTCAACATTAATTATGTCAAATCAACAAGACATACAAGTGCTAGAAATTACCAAACCATGAAGAAATATATGGCTAAAATCAAATCTGCAATAGAGACAATTTTAGATGGATAAAAAATTAAAATATGTGTATAAATAGTAATTTCATGTACATACCATAGCCTCATCCCAAGGATAGTGTAATCCTTTTATGCCCCAAAACCCTGGCTAGGGAAAACTAAGAAAACCCTAACTCCACAAAATATACTCTGCAAGCTAGTATTAACATTGGAAAATATCCTTAGCAAGACATCTCTTCTTCTTCACTTCAACAAGTACAACTTAGGGTTTAATTTAAAAACCCTAGCTCCATTATATCCAAGAGATGAAACCTTAACCCTAGTATTCAATATGTTCCAAGTGCTCCAAGAAACCCTACCACCTCCAAGACAATAGAGGTAAATTTCAAAGAACCAGTACACACACACACACACACACACACACACACACACACATATACTAGTGTGGTACTCTCCTCACATATATAACATAAGATGATGATTAATTTAATGATATCATCATCTCCAATATCTATCTCACAAGAAGAAAAATCTCCCAACAAAGACATCCTCTCTAGAATTAACTTCAATCAGGTTTTCTTCATGAACCCTAACACCTTAATCCAAGAAGACAAGTACAAATAAGAGAGTACAATGTTGATTATTAAAGGAATCTCTCTCTCTCTCTCTCTCTCTCTCTCTCTCTCTCTNATATATATATATATATATATATATATAAGAGGTAAGAAATTCCAACAATACAAAAGTGAGCCTAAACCCTTACAAGCAGCTTACTATAAATAAGTAGGCCCACACATGTGAAGGACTGCACTCCAAGGGTACACATGTCAAGATCCAAGGTGATTTCATACACAAGTAAGGATCCAATGAAAGGGTTATCCATGAGATGTGTTTAGTGATCCTCCTAGAAATCTCCAAGGACTCCAACATTCCTACTTCTTCGACAACAAAGGTATTCCAACATAGGATGAACACCTTTAGTAACCAATCACACAACCATATCAAATATCAACACAATAATGTTTTGACATGGTAAAACACCTACGGGGAAACATCCATGTCCCCAGCCAATGCCACCACTTGGAGCAGTTTATTAATGCAAAATAAAAGGATTATAGAGAGATTTTACAAGAGAGTTTATCATAATTGATCATCGGAAAATGACCCTCCATGCTCTTTAAATAGAGATCATGGACCAACCAAGTGTTAATCCATGGATCAATGGCCATTAATATCTAGGAGAATATGAACTATTGGATCACTATATGTCGAGAACATATCGTGACCATTGGATTTCCTAACTACAAATGCATACTAAATAAACACACCAAGAAACGCACTTTTACCTAACGACACATTACACCAAGTAGATATTAACTAACTCCTAAGTGTATAAATATCCTAACATTCCCCCTTAAGAACAACTTGGGATATGATTGAAGGATTTACAATAGTGACACAATAGGAGAAGGAAGGAGAAATTATAGCCTATCCCCCCTTGATGAGAACTTCCTAAACTCCTAACATAGATCTAAGTTTGGAAAACTTCACTTCTGTAAGAGACTTTGTGAAAATGTCTGCAACTTGATCTTTTGTAGGGAAAAAGAGCACTTCAATAACTTGATCATGAATGATCTTTCTGATGAAGTGCATGTGTAGATCGATGTGTTTGTTGCACTGATGTTGAACTGGGTATTTGGCGAGCTTGATGGCACTCTGATTGTTGTACCAAAGACTGGTCGGATGCTGCTGCTAGAATCCAAAATATAAAAGAATTTGTTGAAGCCATAAGGCTTCATGACTTGCATTTACCGTTTCTTTGTACAATGCTTCTGCTGAAGAAAGTGCAATAACATGTTGTTTCTTACAGTCCCAAGTGACAGGTCCTGAACCAAGGGTGAAAACATAACCTGCAATAGACTTATGATCATCAAGGTCGTTGTCCCAATCTAAATCAGTGAAAGTAACCAATAAATGAGTCCCCCTTGAACTGTAATGTATCCCAAACTGAACTGTACCACGGACATAGCGAAGTATCTGTGGCTTCTTTTCAATGGCTTTCATGGGGTGTTTGCATATACTGGGCAACAAAACCAACAACAAAGGAAAGATCAGGATGGGTATGATTCAAGTATAAGAGGCTACCAATTAACTGAAGGTATAAGGTGGCATCAACTTCGGGAGAATTACAAGTGGCAGCAAGCTTGACGCCAGACTGGAAGGGATAAGGGGATGGTTTACAATTGTCCATGTGAAATTGATGAAGAAGGTCACAAGCATACTTAGATTGGGAAAGAAAAATTCCTTCATTGATTTGCAAAACTTGGAGGCCAAGGAAATAGTGCAAAAATCCTAAGTCTGTCATTTCAAATTCTTCTTAAGGCTAGTTTTCACATGGTTTGAAAGTTTTGATTCACTACCAGTAAGGATAAGGTCATCAACATAAAGGAAAAGGATTATGAGATGGCTTCCTACTTTCTTGGTATAGACATTAGGATCATAATGACATCTAGAAAATCCAATGGAAATAAAAAAGCTATCCATTTTTACATACCAAGCTCGGGGAGCTTGCTTAAGACCATAAAGAGATTTCTTAAGGCGAAAAACAAGGATAGAGTCATACTGGACATAGTCAAGAGTTTTTTCAATAAGGATTTCTTCTTGCAAATATCCATGAAAGAAGGCGGATTTAACATCCATCTGATGGACCTCCCATTTATTTTAAGCAACAAGGGAAAGAACAAGGTAGATGGAATTTGTTTTGGCTACAGAGTAAAAGGTTTCAATATATTCAATTCCTTCAACTTGGGAAAATCCTTTGGCAACTAACTGAGCCTTGTGTTTTTCAACACTTCCATCGGATGAATACTTCGCTCTGTAGACCCATTTACATCTGACAAGTTTTCTTCCTTTTGGAAGAGGTACAAGATCTCAAGTATCATTTTCCATTAAAGAACAATACTCTTCATTCATTGTTGTATCCCAATCTGGATGACCTGAAGCTTCTGCAAATGTCTCTCGATCACGAGTCTATGACACTTGAGCCAAAAGAGAAGAGGCTTGCTGGAATTGTGAATGTGTCTGATGTTGATTTGAAGGATCACCGACAAGATCACTAGTTGATTCTCGTGTTGAATGAACCCATCTAGGAAGCGGTGGAGTTGGAGCTGGTGTTGGTTCAGGTTCAAAGGAATCATCTAGAGGAAGGTGATCAGGAAGAGGTGGATTTACATCATCATTGTCATCATTTTAAGAAGAAACTAGAACATAAGAAGGCACAAACATTGAAGATGGCTCATAGGCTGAAGAAGGCACAAACGTTGAATTAGGATCGTAGGCCAAAGAAAGCACAAACGTCGAATTAGGCTCGCGGGACAAACGATTTTCATCAAATTTAACATCTCTTCTAATAATAATTTCATTACAATGTGGTTGAAGAAGTCTATAACCTTTGACATCTTCAGAATAACCAACAAATATACACTTCTCACTTTTGAGCTGCAATGTTTTCCTTTTCTCATCAGGAATGTGAGCCCATGTTATACTGCCAAATACACGGAAGTGACTTACATCTTGTTTAATTTTATTCCAAGCTTTTTCCGGTGTCTATATCTACTTACATATACTTGGTCTAATGTGTTGTTAGGTAAAAGTTTGTTTCTTTAGTATGCATTAGTATGTATTTGTAGTTAGGAAATCCAACGGTCATGATTGTTCTCGACATAGAGTGATCTGATGATTCATATTCTCCTTGATCTTAATGGATATTGATCTATGGCTTAACACCTGATTGGTCCATGATATCTATTTAAAGAGAATGAAGGTTCATTTTCCGATGATCGATTGTGAGAAACTCTCTTGTAAAATCTCTCTGTAATCTTTTTCTTTTGCATTAATAAACTGATCCAAGTGGCCGCATTGGATGGGGCCATGGATGTTTCCTCATATGGGTTTTACTATTGGCACAGAGGTAGACCCAGGGTTCAATGCTACAATAGTGCACCAACAAAACCCTAACTACCGACCCTTGCGGCAACACTTGCGAAGTAGATGAAGTCTCACCTGAGGTAGAGGAAGGGGTGGTTGCAGAACTCCAGTGTCTACAACCTTAGCTGGGACACAGATCTATGATTGTAACACCTTAACATAACACTTAGTAGTTACAGTTCGTTAATATTTAGCCTTAGTTTACACCGCAACTAAACCCTAAAAATAGATCAACGCAGTATTTATACAGATCCAATATATTCAAGTACTAAGCATACAAACATAGATCATATCTAGCATTTATTCACATTAGTCAACACTAAGTTACCATATTAGATCCTTCTAAGCATACATCAGTGCATTAAGCATTCAATCACATAGATAAGAGAACAACCATAAATCACATAGCAACCATAATGCAAGATATACGTGGTTCACCCCCACCCTGGGGCTACGTCCACCAACTCTTCTTATTTATTTCCTTCTATCAATCTTCTACATGCACAGAGCCATAATATCTTACTCCGCAGAGGATAGGAGATCTGTGCACCTTGCTAGATCCTCCTTCCCTGAATTACGACACAAATCCTTCCACAGTCTCTTACAATCACTTGCACTTATCTCTGCAAGTCTCACACAATATGCACAAAGCAATTACAATTACCACTTGCACTTAGCAATTAACACTTAGCACTTAGCATCACATACTTGTCCCTCCTTTGATCACATAGATCAAACTACTTCCTACATCTCCTAGATTTCTATTTATATATTAGAAAATGGGCCTAAACATGGGTAAACCCATGGGCCGACATCCCCATTCCCGTTACATAAGACCAAAACCCAAAAATATCTAAAAAGGGGCCAAGATCCTGCGATCTCTGCTTCGACTTACACTCTTCCTTCGACAACCTGTTGAAGTCCCAAAAGTAGGTCAAACATGACCAAGGATCCTCAAAACTTGGTCAAGGGACAACATTTACCATGTCAAAACATCGATGTGTTGATATTTGATCTGTTTGTGTGAGTGGTTATTGAAGGTATTCGTCCTCTATTGGAATACTTGTGTTGTCAAACATGGTATTGGAGCCTTGGACCAGGTTCAATTCCCCTAAGTTACGTCGGAGGGGGGTGTTGGACTAACCGTCACACCTCTTGTGGACTAACCTCTAGGCTAAGAACATGGGACTAACCTCCCACTCAAGGTGATGTTGTTGGTTTGGAAATTTACTAACACCTGCGAGTTTTGGTGTAACAACAAACCATGACACTTCTAAGCCATGTGCTCCATTGGTTCCACTCCTCCTGTATGAAAATTGTCATAAACTAAGCATC
Organism: Picea engelmannii; assembly: GCA_009831015.1. NCBI lineage: Eukaryota > Viridiplantae > Streptophyta > Pinopsida > Pinales > Pinaceae > Picea > Picea engelmannii. Next base: position 86,746 of record ML799294.1, read on the forward strand.
CCCAAGTCAAAACCATACTTACATGCAGGTATTCAAGCTACCCCATGTCGTGTATGGCTCAATTCCCTCTCGTGGAATGCCAAATGCTCCTCCTCTAATATAGGGCGAACATGTAGAATGTCACCAAGTTGTTCTGGAGTTCTCAAATGGTCCAAGGAAGAATGTCATGAAAGAATCCAACCGAATTAAAGAAAGCACTAACTAATCCACCTCCAATGTGACGATCCATCATGGAACATCCAAAGGATAATTATACACCATGTACCCAAAATGTCATGAAGCAACCTCAATAACTCAATAATGGTGTAACTACTTTTGGAGTAACCCTGAAATCTAACAACTCCCCTTTAATTCTATCACTCAAAGTCTATAACCAAAAATAGAAAGTGTTATGACTATTTACAAGTGATCAAACAAATCAAGGGTACACATGCTAATTAGTCTTCCCTTTCCAATTAGTCTTACATCAATATGAGTTTTCCCTGGGTAAATAACTTTTCTTCAAAATCAACTAATAAAATTGTTGGAACATGTATTAAATGCATAGGAGAATGGATCTGAGAGGAAGCATTGGTTTCAAAATACATCGTACAATTGAAGAATGAGTATGCTCAATGTGAGTGAAAATAGATCTCTTGAGATAATATGATGATGTGATAGACCAATCACAAGGATCCTCTATAAATAGGTTTTGGTCATGGACCAAACTAGCAAGATTGGGTTTAATTGGTTGTACTTGTCCATAAAATGTGGATCTAGGATCCTTAAGTGGACATAGTCAACCAAAAATTTTGTCAGTCGTCACCCAAATAATTGGTCAACCCACTCAAATGACAAGGTGAGGTTTACGATGGAACCACATGTTCCAACACCCCCCCATAAACTCATCTTGGAGGTAAAAAAAATTCACAGCATTCCCCTTGAATTTTTTCTGACTACAAAAATTGATCACAAGATGGTACAACAACACTCCTAAGGAATTCTAATCACCATCAACACGGATAAATTCCAAAGAGCAGTCATCCATTGAAAAAATGATGCAAAATCTATTTTCCAAACACAGTCCTAGTCAGTTGGTCGACTAGACAACAAAAAAACACTATCCTATTGATCAGTTGACTAGCTAAGAATGGTAGATATTATTTTCGGGATTAACTGCACCAATATAATTAGTCTATGTTAATCAAATAGTCTTTTCCAAGCTAGATAGTCTTTGTATCCAAACAGTCTCTATATCTACGTACAATAAGTAGAAGTACAACTCCCAACAATGCAATTGAACATGGTTCAGTCGGTCTTAGCAAATCTAAGCACATGAGTTGGGTACACACATCGACAATTTCAATTATTCCCCCCCCTTCAACATAATTGAGGGATCAAAGCATCATCAATATGTTTTCGAGTCGAAAACACCAATCGATGGACAATAGCTAGTTGAAACTCAGTCGATAAATATGTAGTCAAAAACACCTCCAGTCCACTATCAAGTCAGGTTGATTCTTAGTCAACTAAAATCCCAGTCGAGCACCAGTCGACTGTCAAGTTAGGTCGAGTTTTGGTTGACCATTGCAAATCAATCAATAATGAAGAGGAGTGATGCATGATTGTACATTTGATGAAACACAATGGTAGGAACTCTTCAAATACCTGGTCAGATGCACCCATGACCACTCATCAATCCAACCACAATCTGTCTTGGTATTCAGTACAGGTCCATGATTCTTTCTTTCACGTCTCTTCTGCAAAGATCTAAAAGCATGATAGTCAATCCTTCGATTTCGATGGTGAGGATGAAGATAAGGAGTAGAGGTTTGTGATTTCTGATCAAGATATATAGGCTTAGGGTATGTTGTACTGGCAAGAGTAGAAGAACTTGGTATATCAACATAAATGTCATCAACAATAATATTATCATCTTTTGGCATGTTAGGAACAACCATCTCATCAATCGATTCAGTAGATTTCTCTGCTGAAAAATCATTCTGAACTCCACATGCAATGAACAAAACTTTCATATTTGCAACAAGAGAAGGTGTTGGAAAGGAGGAAACAACAACATCATATCCAATACATGTTCTTGCAGTCATCATCTTAGGCATAATAGGAGTAACAATACCATATCCATTATTCCCAAGTCCTCCCCCAGTATATCCCATCTTGTTGAGCAGTTGGGACCCTATACTTGTAGTGTATTTTTCAAATGTAGGAGAAACAACAAAATCATTAGTTTTAAAGTAGAAATCAACAACACATGGCTTACAAACAGTAGTAACAAGAGGTGGAGAAGAAATGGGTGAGCTTGGTAGCTCAACAACATCATCATTCTTATCACAAACAATTAGGCTAGAAACAACGGTGGAACAAGAAATAGGTGAGCCCTGTAGCTCAACAACAACAATATTCTTCTTGACAATTGTTTCAACATTTTATTCAGTGCTCTTCATTTGGTGAACTTGTTCTTCAAGGTTCTATTTGAAATATTGCAAGCTCTAAAGAGTCTCATCCTTCTCAATCATATGCAACAATATGGCATCACAATATTCCTTCAACGCCTGATATTCATCAAAAAATTGATTGTTATATTCTTCATGAAGCTTATCAATGAAGGCCTGCAATTTGGTAATCTTATGAGTTAGCTTGGAATTCACTTCCATCAGTTGGTTGACATCTATGCTCAATGTTGCATGAGAAAGAGATTTCACTTATTCTTCAAATTCTTCAAGAAGGTCAAACTTGTCTTGAAATTCATCTGCAAGAGTCTAAAAAAATATTGTTGCAGTGTTCTCCATGGAAGCAACCCTTCTGGAGTTCTCAGTCACAACAATTTAGAACATGTCTTCTACAGTCTTCAACTGATTTTTCATTCCTACATTATCTGTCTTTAAGGAAACATTTTCATGAGAAAGGGATTTCACCTCCTTCACGAGATCATCGACAAGATCAGTTTTGTCGCCAAAATAATCCATGAGATCTTGAAATATGGTTTCCATTGTTTGTTCCTAGTTAATAATTTTCCTATATTTTTTATCAAACCACTACAAAAGGACAATTTTAAAGAGGGTAGCCTTGGGTGTGGGTTGTCTCCAATTAATTGTTCAAGCGTTGATTTTCAGTCTGCAACTATGCAATGATATTTTGCAAGAAAGTGAATTTTGCACGGAGTAGGTTGTGATATTCTTCCAAGGAAATGGCCTTCTTCTCAAGAATCTCATGTAGTTTCTAAAGCATTAGAGCCTCATATTCATCTATCATTCCCATCGTTGATGGAGGGAAATCACCAAATCTCTAAAAGAAAGAGTGAATGGAAACTCGACCACAATAAGAGGTCAGTCTTCACCAATCGACGTATACCAAATCAAGTTTCTGGTATATTTTTGAAGGAGCCAATGCCAAGGCGGTTCGATGTACAAGAAATCGACCCTAGTAACCTAGGATCTAGGGCACCCAAGACCTTATACCAAAACATAAGGATGGATTGTACTAAATATCTGTTGGCCATGCCTCTGATTAGCACCCAGTTCAACCACACCTTGGAGTCAAAGGAAGGTTGAGCATATTCTTTATGAGTCTAGTCCCTGATTCAAGTTGGCCCTCACGTCGGTTTCACCAGCCGAGAGTTCGATTCGTGAATATGGATGATTGAATCTTTGAGTATAGGTTGGTGAGAAAATCGTCGATGACCATTCGGTTTTGTAAGCAATGAGAGACAGGTCCTCCAAGTAGTGGGTTATGTTAGAAGATTTTCTTAATACAACGGAATAAATTGCATTCATACCTGGATCCATTTGAACTGGAAATTGAGTTGAACAAAACCCTCTTCAACAGAACTGAACAGAACTGAACCGAACCCTCTTTATAAACTTCTTGAACAGAACAGAAAACAAGTTTCTCTCTCTTACCCTGCTTCCATACACCTTCAGATCGATTTTGATGGGTATTCTTGAAGGTTCCTTTATAGGTAGAGAGAGGACCGGTTTCCCCAAGGCGGTTATTCTCCACCTATCCATCAGAGTAGGAGATTCAACCATTCTGTTACTAAGACGACAGTTTTCGTAACTGTTTCATATGGGTCATTTAAACACTAAATTTATGAAATTAATCTTACATTCTCCCACTTGAAACATATGACAACTTAATGTTAGAGTTTAACATAGTAGACATTAGGTGCGCCATAAGTCATATTCATCTTGGTTTTCAGTTTGGTCATCATAATACTATAATTAAACAACTTAGTAATGTGATTCGTGACGGTTCCATGTCAATGAGATGACATAGTCCCTTTCATGTACCACAACATTAGTAACTTGTTTAGATTAGTCTATAAACAAGGAGAGATTTCATAAGGTCCAACAATAATGTCCCTTGTCAGAGACTATTCCTGTCATTATGCATTTATTCTCATACATGTACGTACACATTTAAAACATGATTTATCAAACAGAAACAACTTTATTAAGATCTCAAAGTGTCAAATAAGACAAACAACATTATGTGATCCATTTCATAAAAGTAGCAATTGTTATGTGCTACGTTCAATTACCATCCTGTTAGCGTGTTCCTTAAATGCCTTTGGTGGTAATCCTTTCGTCAATGGATCTGCAACCATAGGCAGTGTGCTTATGTGTTCAATTGACACTCGTTGTTTCTGAACTTCTTCTTTTACGGAAAAGTATTTCAGTTCCATGTGTTTAGCACCATTAGAATACCTGTCGTTCTTAGAGAAGAATACAACTACGGTATTATCACAATAAATCCTCAGCGGCTTGGCAATAGAGTCGACAACCCCAAGTCCTGAGATAAAATTTCGCAACCACAATCCATGAACCGTGGCCTCAAAGCATGCCACAAATTCAACTTCCATAGTGGATGAAGCAGTGATAG
>ML799294.1:95624-109833 GCA_009831015.1 Picea engelmannii
TCAGATCCACTGAACTAGTTTACAAAAATTTCAACAATAATTCAGTAAACAAATAAATGTTCATAACAAAAGCATGTGGGAAAACTCTTTTGGCAACCAATAGTTCAGTGTCATGTTATTGTGCCACTCCAAAACACATGCCTAAAAATAAAACATGGTGAACAATTGCCGAAACAAAGGTGTTCTCCAGAACTGATAAATCAAATAACATAAAGATGTTGAATTTATCTGAGCATACACACAAGACCACGAGGTACCAAAGAACCTGTACAATTGTATACATGTTTATAAACCAAAATCTGTTCCAAAAACGGAACAGCTGACTAGAGTTTCATTCTTCAGCCAAAAATACTCCAACTCAAAAATTGATTAGCCCCCTGTTCGCCCCATTTTTCCAATCACTCCAGATTCCAAAACACGAGCCTTCAAAAATTAAACAGGGTGAACATTTGCCAAAATAAGGGCGTTCCTAACTTGAGAAACCGATTATCATAAATATGTTAGATTACCATAAAAAAAACACTCGGCCCACGTGAAAAACAGAGATAACAAACTAAATATATAAGTAACTAAATCATCTTTCGGGAGGCAGAGTAAGTCTGTCAAAACTTGGCATGAACTTACAACATTAAATCAACTGGAATGTAAACTTACAGTTCCCACGCATTTGTCAAATAAAAATTAATGGAAAGAGAATGCAGGCTCTGATACCAATGTTAGAAGATTTTCTTAATACAGCGGAATAAATTGCATTCATACCTGGATCCATTTGAACTGGAAATTGAGTCGAACAGAACCCTCTTCAACAGAACTGAACAGAACTGAACCGAACCCTCTTTATAAACTTCTTGAACAGAACAGAAAACAAGTTTCTCTCTCTTACCCTGCTGCCATACGCCTTCAGATCGATTTTGATGGGTATTCTTGAAGGTTCTTTTATAGGTAGAGAGAGGACCGGTTTCTCCAAGGCGGTTATTCTCCACCTGTCCATCAGAGTAGGAGATTCGACCATTCTGTTACTAAGACGACAGTTTTCGTAACTGTTTCATATGGGTCATTTAAACACTAAATTTATGAAATTAATCTTACCGGTTCTTCTTCCACGCATGCAGGTCAACTCGATCTCCTTTCAGTTGGAAACACAAGATAACTTCAACACACATCAAGTCGAGTAGCAAAGGGAAGGTCAGGTGGACTCCGATCGAGGGGTTTCTACCATGCTATCATTCAAGTTAAGTCGAACTCCAATGGGGGTACTCACCATTCGAGTCAAGCAATGTGGTCATTTTGGAATCCATGCAATATAGAACATGCCTTCTTCACTTGATTCAATTCGATGAATGTGCTGCCATAGAGGATAGGGTATCCATCAATATAATCCAAAACGTTAGACGGAAAAATGCACCAAATTGATAGTCGAGTTGAGTTCCAGACAGGTTGATGAGATAAACTAAGAGAGGATAGTTGAGTCGACCAAATCCTCAAGTCAAATTGAGCTTTGAGAGTGGAAGTCAGGTCAAGTAGCGTTGAAGTCACCAAGCGAATCGAGTCCAAACAATTTTGTCAACAAGGTTACACTCGTCCTTCCAAAGTATCCATCTTGCAATTAAAATTGACTCACCCAACCAACAAACAAGGAGTCTCTTCAAACAACTCCAATCGATCATAAACTCTGGCCGATTTGTTTCAATACATGACAAAGATATTTATGCCTTCAATAACCATGAATGACCAGCGCTATCTCATTCTCATCCGATTATTTCCCTTTGATCCCTAGATCAAGGAACCATCGACTCTAAAACCATGTTGGCACAAGGATTAAATGGAGATGAGAATGAATCCGAGAGGCAGCGGTGGTGTCGAAAGACACCGTAGCACTGAAGTAAAAGTACACTCCATGAGAGATAAAATAGATCTCCCGAGATGATTTGATGATGTGATAGACCAATCACAAGGATATTCTATAAATAGGTTTTATTCATGGACAAAATCAACAAGCTCGGGTCTAGTTGTACATGTCTATAAAGCACAGATCTGTGATACTTAAGTGGACATGGTCAACCACCAATTTATTCATACTTAGACCCAAAGACTTGGTTGACCCACTTAAATGACAAAATGAAGTTTATGATGGAACCATATGTTCCAACAAAAACTACATTTTGCAGGAACTGTATTCATGCATTTTCTTGAAGACTCCATAAATCACTTCCCCATGACACAACTCTTGTATGAACTAGGTAATCGTTACCATCAAGAAACTTCCTTCAATAGTTAACAATCACATTAATTGTGATCCCACTATAAGGTATACACATTAAGTTTCCATATAATTGAGAAACAACTATATGAACTTGGAATATCATTCATTGGTCATCTCACTACACATCTACCCTAGACATTTTTATCATGTTAAAATCCTACATAGGAGAGAGCCAAATAAAAACACAATAACAATGCACAAAATTTACCCTTGAAACAAAAAGTAAATGAAACCAACATCAATAAATAGATCTCAATTTCAAAATATTTGTAACAATACTGACATTCATAACCTTTTAACTCGTCAAAACTATAGATTTTTGGAAAACTTCTCTCAAATATTTTCAAACATAAAAATCAAATTCTGAACTAATCCCAAATAATTCCTTGTCATTTTTTCTTAAGGTACAATAAACCAAAGTTGGTTTGAATAGGTGTAAACAATTTCATCATTATCATCATCATCCTTGCACAATATAGTGAATTCCAACCACTTAAGGTGCCTTATAATGGAGACATGATCCCTTTAAATAGAATTTATTACATGAATATAATGGGCTAATACCACGTGTCAAACACCATGTATCATAACCTTTGACCAAGTCAAGGTTAACACCTATCAACCCCCTTTAAACTTAACTTGGGATAAAAACCAATCTTATTGTGAGTTTATCCATAAATATGACATTATTATAATATACCTCCCCTTATTTCTATCAAGCAAAGTCTATTCTCAACCTTACATAGGTGAACACCAATCTTTCAATAGATTCTTTCCTCAACCACCTACAACTTGCTTGTTTTTTTTTTAACATGCTTCTTAATCTCCCATTTCAATATAAACCATACCATGTGATAAATCTACTTAGTCGAAACCCTAGGGTGTAATCCATAACATAATTTCCCACCAAATGGAAAATCTCTCTTAACTCTCTTAACTTGATACCATTATGAAAAAAGTTTTAGCTCTCTTAACTTGATACCATTATGAAAAAAGTTTCAAAAATGGCATTCTCATTAGTTATGATAATCCATTCTACTTGACCTCTCCAATGTTGATATAAACACAAGGAGGTAAACACATTCAACCACACATACATCAAAGATTAGATATAATTAATGTGGAAAACTAAACTCAAGAAAACCACGCAAAGACATCTTCAATACCCTTGGTGAATCTAGCCAAGACTGGCCACTTGAGACACTTTATAATGGATACAATGATCCTCTTAAGTATTTCCACCATCACATGAATACTGGATAAAATAGTGGGCCACATTATACCACCTAAAATATATTCTTGACTGAGTCAAGGATTACTCTAATAAAAACCAACATGATAGAATAAAAGACACGTAATAATTAAAGTCAATGGGCATATTTTAGATGTTTTAAATACTTACAACATTATGCTTTTGAAAAGAAAGAGAACACGAATCTATGAACGCCAATGCATTGTTGTACTCTAATTGTGTTCTTTTGTAAATTATTATGGATCATAAGATATATTAGATTCACATATAATAGGACAACCCTTTAAGAATAACTTAAGAAAACTGTTACAACATTATAATTGTAAATAATAAACATGGTACAATGGATTTCACAAAAGATGCAAGAATTGGAATATTAGAGAAACACATCATCCCAGTAACATTTGAAAGATGTCAATTTATCTAAATATAATGAGTTACAAATGAACATGGATATCAACTAGAATGAACATATTTTTACTAAAACCTTGATCTGAAGGTATACTTGACTATGCAAATCAACCTGCATTGTAGTGCAATCTATAAGACATGGCAAGAGTTATACAATATTGTAATCTTAAAATCACCAAATCCAAAAACATTATCTTTAAAAAATTTGAAATGCTATCAACATAATTATAAGAAAAATCCTAGTTTGAAACAACAAATTGCATATAATAATGGAAATTCAACATGTGTGTATGTGTGTCAATGACAAGTATTGGGAAACATTAACGGATAGTAACATATATGGAAAAAATATACATACACATAGGAATACAAATATAATATATAATACAAATACTAATAATAGATATAAATCATTAATTTAATGAAAGGTCAAATGAACACACCAGTTCACCTCATGACCAATCAATGCATATAAGTATATCGTCATGAGGCTCATTGTGATCATCAATTCATTATCAATCATTTATTACTCAATGCATATTTAAGTATTTGCATAAATATTCTTGAAAATCTGTGATAAACAAGTTTATTTATTACATTTGGTATCAGAGCCAATTCATGGGTTAAAATACCCTAGAGACCCATCCATACACAACCTCAGTTGTTGTCCACAAATTATCTGTAATGTTCTTAATCCAAAGCCTTTGTAATTGTACATATAGGTCGGTGACTCGTTGACACCTAGTTTTTGTGTTGAGAGCACCTGGGTAAGTGCATAGAGAATTGTTATCAAGACAGGGGCCACACATGTCATAATGTTGTGTGTACTTGGGTAAGTGTGCACATTGAGCCATGTTGCGCGCACTTGGGTAAGTGCATGTAAATGACCTGGAAGTGCACAGAGTTGATGTGTGTGTGTGTGTGTGTGTGTGTGACTATATATGTTTTGAGGCTGGAGAGCCTATGTGATTATGAGGTTGGTGATCCGAGATGTAGATAGGCCATTGCTCCTATCCATGTAAATAAAATCATGATTATTAATATAATATTACATCAATAAGCACAGAAAAAATCAGACGAAAAGAGATGGGGGGGAAACTCCACCGAAAAGGGGAAAAGGGGGGAATATTTTAATAATATTTCTGGAAAAGTGTAATGTATATAATTATTTTATCCTAAGTTCCTGATGGTAGGGAATGGGTCACCAAGTGGCTAGAAGATACTTCTAAAGGTGACAAGTGTCAAGTGGAAGACATGCGATATATATTGCTAGTCTTAGTGTATTTTGGGAATTATTTCATTAGGATGATTATTCAGAGAAGGAGGGGAAGAGAATTCATGTTTCAGGCTCTCGTGAGCATAAAGGGGTCAAAATATATGGAAAATATGATTATTACCATCTCTACACAAAGAATATTTTAAGCAGTCGAGTGTCTATAATCATAGTTATTGTCAAGGAGACGTGTTGATATACGATGATTAGTCTCTCTAGGTGAGAGACTAGATTTTGTGAGACTGGACATGAGTTAGAGTATAATCTGCATAGTAAAATTTTAGAGTAACATTGCTCAGTAGTATGTTGGCGATGTTATAATTTGGTTGACTCAGAGCTACAAAGGTTGAGGTTGTGTGACATGGCCCAGCCTGGGGTGGTTGGGGACGTTACATTATGGTATCATAGCTATTGGTTCAACACTAGACTTGTATGGTTCAAAGACTAGCATAAATAGATGTGTGCCCTAAGAATTGGTGTCGCATAGTGAAAATTTTAGTTTGCGTGGAAAACCATTGGTGCACTGTATAGAGTTGATATGCACACAAAGAAAATGATGCGTGGGTGTGTGCACTAGAGTTTGGGATGTTAAAATCGTCCAAGAAATATGAGGGAAGGATTCTGAAAAGTGGTGCAAAGTTTTCATGTAGTTGTTGCATGAAAACATCTAATAAATCTTAATTGGCTGCACATTTTGCAGAATTATTAGCGATTACATAAGGACATAGTCATTATAGAAGGTTAAAAACATGGAATGTGCGCAAAGGAATTATAGTCTTGATGATGAATTAAAATATCTGTATCGTATTTTGGGTGATGAAGGTACATATTCCAAGGAGCACATAAATTTGGTAGAAACCATTAAGGGACTACAAAAATATGTCCATAGATGTAAAGTTGATAATCAGAGGCTTATGAGAGACAAGGATTTGAAAGATTACTTCAATGTCAAACTGATGCAAATTCTAGACATAATAGAAAATAAAATGGATAAGGAGACAGATTCAAGTAGGCTAAGAAGTTACAGGTTTGATGACGATAAAAGAAGAGAAGCAAGAGGTGTTGATGGGAAACATCACCATTCACCAAAGAATTCATTTAGGAAAGCATGAAGTATCTCAAGTCCATCTCCTCTCAAAAATCATAAGAGAAGGAATGGGGTGGACAAGCTACATGGAAAAATGAATAAGATCAAGGTTCCTACCTTTGATGGTGAGCACAAAAGGGATGAATATGTGAAGACCTAGTTTTTAGGTATGAGGAAGTACTTCTATGTTAGGGACCTAACCCCTCATGTAGGTAGAATAATATATTTCTATGTAATAAAGGTCAATATTAATAAGTCATAGCAATAAGGAAAAATAAGTCCAATGTAAGAAGACCTAATAGAAGCTCCCACTTCTAGAAGGATCTTCCTCTAGATTGTTATTTTGATAGACATATTTAGTATAAATAGGAGTCGAGGGTATGAGAAGTCTTGTCTTGGATATTATTGTAATAGAGCTCTGCTCTACTGGAGGTTTTCCCCTTGAAGAGGCAAGTGAACATTGCTCTTAGTAATCAAAACGCTCTTTCTGGTGTTATTATGGTATCATTTTGGTATTATTGTGGTGTTGTTCTGGTTATATTGTTGTTCAAATACCATTTCTAGCTAATTATTTCTATTCTACATACTGTTTTATATCTGGAATATTACAAGTGGTATCAGAGCACCTTCCTCGATAGAAAATTATGGGTTAATTTTTTTTTCAGGGTAGAGACGTATTCCGACATCTTTAAGCTATAGAGATATGTCATTACGTGCATAAACCCACGGTCAGAGATTAATAAACACATGAAATACAAGTAGTACTTAAGCGCACATCTGTTGGCCGCCCTTGTAACCCCTGTTGGTACCCCTTCGAATGGTAGCACATTAGACAACACCTATATACGGATCAACCTAGATCTCCTAAAGCCCTCCATAGATAAATCGATCAGCCGCCTAACTTCTATAGTGCCACCAAGAACAACACTTGGGAAGATACTCTCTAGTACCTGGGTAGTCGGGTAGTATGGCTAAGGGCACGGTCTAGCCTCCTTAGTTGGTGCCCTGAGATATTGGGCCAAGTACTACTGTTGGACCCCGCACGTATATCAGAGAGCTATAGCACAGGGAAAACCCTTGTTTGTAGAACCCTTGAATACCCTAACCTTTGGGATGAAAACAAAAATAGAACATACAAGATCTATTGTCGTGCAACTGTGTCTCTTGCATTCGGGTTGCGAAATTACTACCGATTTATTCTTGTTAATCATTTCGACATTTCATCACTGCAGTATTCTTCAAATCGGATTATAACTCCGCAAGAGTAAAAAACAAAAAAATATGGATACTATTGGCACCATTATTTGAGATCTATTATGTTGGATTTCTCCCTTCTCCCTTATCGCAGTCATACCTATCATTTTTCATCAATTTTTTTTTTCTTGTGGACCCGAGCCCCTTCCAACACCCTTATTTGGGGTTAACCCCATTGGATTCAACTCTTCGCCCTGATCATTGTGATATACTTCACCCATAACCCATTTTTTGTGTAGTCCCACCTGCCCCTTTTCGTGTTCCCTCCTCATCATGGCCCATACCCGTAGCCAAGACTTGGAAGCTCGCTTCAATACCTTTCACTCTAATTTCACAAAAACACAACAAGAAGTGAGACAAATCAGTTCCAATATTGCCACCATCAATAAAAACATGCATTCCTTCATCACTGCCACAATCGAGGAACTCAAACGAGAAATTTCTACCCAGCTTGAATCCGTCACTATGATGAGATGCACCAATTTTCATATCCCTGCAGATCTTCCCTCATCTAACCCACCTTTTCATATTGAAGGTGAAACTTCCTCTCATTCCCATAATTTTCAGCCCCATCACTTTTAGCACGACCTACACCTTTTGCGTGTGGATGTGACAAAATTTGATGGCTCGAATCCCACTATTTGGGTAACTCAAATGGAACATCTAGATCAAGAACGTTGGAAATGGTGGTAGTGGAGAAAAAATTGTCTTCCAAGGGTATGTGGCTTGGACACACTTTGTGGCAGATATTTATGAATGCTTTGACACCAAAACCAACCATTTAGACCATTTGACAAAGTTGAAACAATCTGGCACAATGGAAGACTTTATAGCTTCTTTTGAGCCACTAGCTTTCCGTACAGAGGGCATGTCCGATGATTTTTTCCAAGAATGTTTTATCAGTGGCCCCAAGGATGAGATTCATGCCCATTTCCTCATGGCTCAACCTCAGAGTTGGGTGGACACTACTAAAATATATAAGGAAGCACAATAGGTTGTCTCTTCTAAAAACTGAAAACCCTCCTTTATTCCTCACACTAAACCAATCACTCCTAGTCCTCCTTCTACCCCACTAAAGATCCATAAATTGACCAAGGTCGAAATGGTTGAATGCCAACTCATATGCCTTTGTTAAAATTGTGATGACACATATTTTCCTAGGCACAAGTGTGAGGAACAAAATATTTTATGGCCATCTCGGAGGATGTTGAGGCTCCCCTTATGTCCGTGTCACCTGAACCCACTGACACGACCCCTCCCTTAGACCCTATTGAAGTAGGACTAGTCATTTCCCTAAATGATCTCACTGGCTTCTCTCCTCCCCAAACCCTCAGGCTAATTGGTTACATTAAGCATAGGAAGGTCAGCATTCTTGTTTCATGGAAACTTGCACAGGATATCTAGCTAAAGCAAGTACAAACAAAGCTTATCAAGAAAAGAAGAGAGATTCAATATGGAAGAATGATAAAATATATTCACTCTACTCCAATGAGTTGATGATTGATACATATATCATGATCAATATGATACAATGAATGAGTGGAATACACTCATATATAGGGCAAATCATTCCATAATTAAGAAAAGAAATCAAGCAGTTAACTTTCCTTAGGAATGCATGCATGCATAATAGTGATGGTAAAAATAGAAAGTCTAAAATAGAACTAGTCAGTTAACTCCCACTTAAGTAGTGTGTCGAAAATAGAAATTTCTCCAACACTCCCCCTGAACATCCCTATGGAGTAAAAAATGAGTCTCAGCTGCTAGGCCATTTTAGGTACTCATGTACAATGCAACTAATGAACACTAAATAAAAGTGAGGAAAGAAAGAAAAAAATGTGGGAACAAACCCCCCCACTCAAAAGATAATGTATCAAAAGAAGAAAATGACAGCTACTAGACAACTGTGTTCTTCACTGCAAGACGATCCCGCAAAGTCTGAAACTTCTTCTCACTAAAAGTCTTTATGAAGAAGTAGAAATATTTATGGATCTGATGAAGTCCTTTGGCAACCTGTCAAGCCTTGTACCTCTTGATCCTGTGGGCCCATTTGCACCTGAAAATATTCCTTTCTGGTGGAAGTGGAACCTGATTCCAAGTCTGGTTCCGTAGGAGTGAGTCATACTCCTTCTGCATCGCTTCTTTCCATAATGGATTTCCCACAACCCTATTGTAGTTATGTGGATCAGTAGATTGAACCATATAGCAATGCATGGGCATCGCAGGTCCTAAAGCTGAAAATACATGAGAAGGCTCTTCATGCTAAGATTGAGTCCTCCTCGAATCCAATGGATTCTCTGCAAGGTTGTCCGCTTCCTGAAGTGTGGTATGTGCCTTCTTAGGCATCTGTTGAAGCTTCGACACTGGCTTCTTATCTGGATGTACTACCTGCTTATTTCCATGTACATAATTTGAGTGTATGGAATCATCTCTAATGTCTGAAACTGATGGAAGAACAAGAGTATATGCATGTTGCACTGGAGGTGCATGAAAAGTACTCTCATGTTTAAGTAGAATAGAGGATTCATCATCAGAAAACTTAGTGAATTTATACAACCTTGACTTGTGATCCACCTCACCAATTGCAATGATGGAATTATCATGTATGTCAATTACTGAAACTGAATCTGATGTAAATTCAACCCTTTTACCTTTCTGAGTGTTTTGATAAACTGAGAGTAGATTCATAGAAAGATTTGGAACATGTAAAACATTCTCAAAACTGCCATTGTGGAGTTCCACTCTCCCTTCTCCTACTATTTCTACTGGAGTATCATCCCCCATGAGAATAGGGGGTCTTGAGCATGGACTCAAAGAAGAGAAAACTTCATCTTTCACTGCCATATGATGGGATGCACCAGAATCTATAATCCATGAATCATATGAGGAATTAATTGCAACAAGAGCATGATGATTACCTTTCTTAGGAGCAGGATCTTCTTCCTTCTGCTTCTTGACTCCCTCTGGAATGAAGTTTCCAAGGTTGTTTTGTTGAAGTGCATGTGCCATAAGATCAATTTGTTTCTTCATGCATGTGGATTCTTCATGATTCGTATTATTGCAATATGTGCACTGCTTTCCCTTCTTCTTCTTCCCTTTGGAATTTGAAGAATCTTTGGAACCTAAAGAATCCTTGAAGGGTTTGGAATATCCTTCCTTCTTTGATTCTGGATGTAATAACGCCTTTCATTTCTTCTTCGATTTCTTATTGTGTGACCCTTTTCCATCATGCATGGTGAGTGCATGTGCTTTGGGATCTTTCATAAGGCCCATATGTATGCGTTTTGTCTTCTCTTGTGTAAGAGACTCAATGAACTGAGCCAACGTAGGCATTTTCCAATTTGTTCCAAAAAGACATCTGCCATAATGGAAATTGGAGACATATACAACATATTCTGGTCCTAGCTTGGCCAAGATCGTTAGAATAATTTGTTTCTCTTGTGTAGACTTATCAATACCACATTCACCCAAGCTTAATAGCAAAGATTTAAATTTAGTAAAGAATTTTTGTATATTATCATAACTTTTAGGGTCTAAGGTATTCAACTCTACCTCAAGCATATGACCTCGCATCTCATCCTGCTTTCCAAAGAGTCATTCCAAGGTGGTCCAGATCTCATTTGGAGTCTTGAATGTGGCAACATGAAACCACAAATAAGTGGAGATTAACTCAAGAAGTAGTCATGTGGCCTCATCCTTACGGTTCGCCCAACACATCTTCTCAATCGTTGATGTAGGTTTTGTTTCTGTCACTATCGTCAAATTATATAGTCCTTTTCTTTTGAGTTGGAATGTCACCTTGGGCTTCCAATCAAAATAATTTTATGGTGTGAGGATTACCACCAAGTTTGACTATATAATAGTTGTCATATCCATCTCTCCCACTGTTTCTAAGAACCCCTAAATATTTACTCTCAATTTTCTGAGCAAACGGTGAGGAGTCTCACCAAACGGTTGAAAACCCACTTCCAAAATGGGCCGATTTACTTTCCACATGGGTTGTTTCCTCCAAAATGTAATATTTTGGGAGAAATGAATGTAGAAAGGTACGACCATAGATTCGTATCAGTTTCAGGAGGAAATATTCCAACTTACTTTTTGAGCAAACGGTGAAGAATCTTGCCAAACGGTTGAAAACCCACTTCCAAAATGGGTCAATTTACTTTCATTTAGGGTTGTTTCTTCCAAAACGTAATATTTTAGGAGGAATAATTGTTGAAAGTTACGACCATGGATTTAGCTTGTTGAAACCCCGATTTTCCTTATTCTTTGGCTTATCTGGCTTGCTCCAAGTAGCATAGCTCTGATACCATGTCAATGTGTTGAACCTGCACAGAATAGATCTAGCTAGAAAATACTACACACATTTGCAAAGAGAAATTGAGAAAGAAGAAGCAAGAGAGAGAGAATGGAAGAATTCTCATTGACGGTATTCCACACTCAAAGAGTGAATAATTTACAATAGATCTAGGATACATGAGTGTAATAAAACAGATATAAAAAGTATGCAGAATAGAAATAAAATGCTAGAAATGGCAGAATAACAGTAATATAACCAGCATAATCTCCACAATAACACACAAATGATATAAGAACAACAACAAAAATAGCACTTTGATTCAGAAATCAATGTTCACGGGCCTCTTTGAGGGGGCAGCCTCCAATCGAGTAGTGCTCTGTTACAATAATATCCAAGCTAGGGTTTTCATACCCTCAACCCTTATTTATACTAAATATGTCTATCAAGAGAAGCATCTATAGGAAGATCCTTCTAGAAGCGGAAGCTTCTATTAGGTCTTCTTACATCCGCCTTATTCTATTTTATTGAAAGGCCTTATAAATATTGACCTTTAATACATTCGAATATATTTCTCTACCTATGTGCGGGTTAGGACCCTAACATGTCCGCTCCCTTAAAAACAACCTTGTCCTCAAGGCTTGAGATGTGGAAACTGCTACAGAATGGTAGCTAGTTCCCAAGTGGCATCTGTTGGAGTTGTATCTTTCCACTGGACTAGCACTTCCTTGATGGTTCTCTGACGCAGGCGACACTCACGCTRGTCCAAAAATTCTTCTGGCTGTARCCAAATGGATCCTTCTTCAGCTAACTCGGGAAGGTTGGTTTGAATTTGGCACCTAGTTCCAATCACCTTCTTTAAGCATGAAACATGAAAAACAGGATGTAGCTTCGAATGACTGGGCAGAGCTAACTGATAGGCGACTTGTCCCACACGCTTGAGAACTGTATAAGGACTATAAAATTTGGGTGCTAGCTTCTGACAATGCTCGGCCTTGAGGGAATTTTACTTGTATGGTTGCAGTCACAGAAACATATGATCCCCTTCTGCAAATTGACGTTCAAAGCGACCTTGATCTGCTTGTTTCTTCATGCAATTATGTGCCATGAACAAGTTCTCTTTGAGGGTACAGAGAATATCCTCTCGAACTGTAAGTGTTTGGTCAACTACCTCAACCTTCGAAGTACCCAATAAGTATGAGAGAACTGAAGGTGGTTTATGTCCATATACCACTTCAAAAGGAGTCATGCGTGTAGCTGTATGGTAGGAAGTGTTGTACCACCATTCAGCTAGGGGTAACCATTGAGCCCACTAATTTTGCTTTTCAGAGGCAAAACACCTCAGATATGTTTCCAAACACTTGTTGAAAACTTCTGTTTGACCATCATTCTGGGGATGATAAGTTGTGCTGAGATGCAATTGGGTGCCCTGTAGCTTGAACAGTTCTTGCCAAAAATTGCTTGCGAAAGTTGGGTCACGATAAAAAACAATAGAGTGTGGCATGCCATGAAGCTTGAATTCCTGGTCCATGAAAATTTGAGCCACCATGGATGCAGTAAATGGGTGTTGAAGAGCGCAGAGATTAGCATACTTGGAAAGGAAATCCACAACCACCATTATGACTGATTTATTTCCTGATTTTGGTAAGCCGATAATAAAGTCCATAGAGATATCCTTCTAAATAGCAAGTGGAATTGGAAGCAGTTGTAGTGTGTCTGGAGATTTGACTGTTTCTCCCTTATTGCGTTGACACACATCACATTCAGTGACAAAATTACGGATGTCCTGTTTCATACCATCCTAAAAAAAAGAACGTTTGACCCTGTCATAGGTTTTGGTGACCCTGGAGTGCCCCGTTGTGGGTGTAGCATGAAGCTCAGAAAGTACCATGGATTTAAGCTTTCATTGTTTACTTAAATACAAATGGCCTTTGTATCGAAGCTCATCCTAGAGCCAAGAGTACCCTGGGGGAGTTGGAGCATTGGTCTACAATTGTTGGATCAGATGCGAACTTTTGGGATCTTGTAGCCATTCCTAGAGAACAGCTTGGAGCCAATCTGGTATAATGAAGGAAAGAGAAAAAATGGATCCTTCTTCTTCATATTTTTGGGAAAGTGCATCCGCCACCACATTGTCTTTGTCTTTCTTGTAAATGATCTCATAATCATATCCAAAGAGCTTAGTCACCCATTTTTGTTGCTCCGGGGAGGAAATGTGTTGTTCGAGAAAGTATGCAAGATACCAGATATATAAAATATGCAGAACAGAAATGAAATGCTAGAAATGACAGAATAACAGTAAAATATCCAGCATAATCTTCACAATACACAGAAATGATATACGAAATAGCAACAGAAATAGCACTTTGAAT
>ML799294.1:115599-126586 GCA_009831015.1 Picea engelmannii
CTAAAAAGAAGCATCTAGAGGAAGATCCTGCTAGAAGCGGAAGCTTCTATTAGGTCTTCTTACATCCGCCTTATTCTATTTTATTGAAAGGTCTTATTAATATTGACCTTTATTACATCCGAATACATTGATCTACCTATGTGCGGGTTAGGACCTTAACAAAGTACTTGAGGCTTTGATGGTCTATCTTAATTTGGAAACGTTGCCCCAAGAGATAAGGGCACCACAGATCAACGGCATGCAGAACAACCAACATTTCCTTTTCATAGATGGGTTTGCCCAGATTCCTTTCAGATAGTTGCTTGCTGGTGAAGGCCAAAGGTTGACCCTCTTGAAGAAGGACATCACCGATTCCTTTCCTTGAGGCATCACATTCCAACACAAAGGTCTTTGTGAAATCAGGAAGGGCCAGAACCGGAGTGGTGCACATGGCCATCTTCAAGGTTTGGAAATCTTGAGCAGTGGTTGGAGTCCAAGTGAAAGAGTTCTTTTTTAGGAGAGCAGTGAGAGGTGTTGCAATATTTCCATAATTCTGAACAAAATTGCGATAATACCCTGTTAAGCCCAGAAATCCATGCAAGCTTTTGAGAGTCTTTGAGTGCGACCAGTGTTGCATAGCTTCAATCTTTTTCGGATCCACCCTGACGCCATCCTTACCAACCAAATGACCCAAGTATTCTACTTCTGAGGCACCAAAAGCACATTTAGACTATTTTAGGAAAAGTTGGTGCTGAGAGAGTAGATGGAGAACTTGATCCACATGAGTAATATGGTTTGTCCAAGTTTTTCTATAGATGAGGATATCATCAAAGAAAACTAAGACAAAATGACAGAGAAAGGGACGAAAGACATGATTCATGAGGCTTTGGAAGGTGGAGGGGGCATTACACAAGCCAAAGGGCATGACCAAAAAATCATAGTGGCCCTCATGAGTTCGAAAGGTCATCTTGGGAATGTATGCCTCTTTCATACATATCTGGTGATAGCCCGAGCAAAGATCAAGTTTAGTAAAGAATTGGGCACCACTCAATTCTTCCAGGAGGTCATCAATGACAAGAATGGGAAATTTGTCTTTAATGGTCAGTTTGTTGAGGGCACGGAAGTCAGGACACATTCTCCAAGAACCTTATTTCTTTAGGACCATGACTACAGGAGAAGAGTAAGGGCTCATACTAGGGCAGATAACACCTGCATTAAGGAGTTCCTGGACCATTTTCTCAATTTCATTTTTTTGTGAAATAAGGTGGCGATACGGATGGATATTGGGAGGAAGGCTTACGGGTACAAGGGGAATGGAATGATCATGAACACCGTGGGAAGGAGGGAGTCCTTAGGGAGTGGAAAATACCATTTGATGTTTAGAAAGGAGGGCTTGGAGGTCTTGCGACACCGGGGGTGTCTCTGTTGCTTGTATGGCATGGAGTTGGGCAATGACACCAGAATGACCTTTTTTGAGAAGCTTTTCCATGCGATGGAAACTAATGACCTCAGGTGAACCAACAGTGATGCCTTGAAATTTATATTGGTGGCCTTCCTAGTCAAATTTCATGGTTAATTCCTTAAAATCCATGAGAATGGGACCTGAAGTCCTTAACCAGTCTGCACCCAACACAATGTCACAATCACCCATGTCTATAGTAAACATATGGGATTTTAGGTGGTAGTCACCGATTTGGAGACGCGCATTTTCATAGCGCCCTCCACATTTCATGGAACCCCCATTGGCAATCATGCTTTGGAAATTGTTGATGGCATGGATGTAGCAATGAGTTTCTTGGGCAATGCAGCGATGAATAAAATTATGGGTGCTTCCACTATCAACTAGAATGATGACCTTTTGATGCTTGACATAACCGATTAACTTGAGGGTTTGGGGGGTGGAGAAGCCAGTGAGAGCATTAAGGGAAATGATCAGTTCCACTTCGGGAGGGTCTGAGGGAGGGGTCATGTCAGTGATTTCAAGTGACTCGGACACAAGGGGAGTTTCAACATCCTCTTCTGAAATATCCTCAGAGATGGCCATAAAAATCTTTTGTTCCTTACACTTGTGGCCCAGGAAATATTTGTCATCACAATTATAACAAAGGCCTTTGAGTTGGCGTTCAGCCATTTCAGCCCTGGTCAATTTTTGGATCTTTAATGGCGCGAAGGGAGTAGTGGGATTTACGGGTTTAGGGTGAGGGATAAAGGAGGGTTTACGGTTTTGAGAGGATACAACCTGTTGTTCTTCTTTAGCTTTTTTAGTAGCCTCCACCCAACTCGAAGGTCGAGCCATGAGGACATGGGCCCGAATCTCATCCTTGAGGCCACTAATAAAACACTCTCGAAAGAAAGCATCATTCATGCCCTCTGTTTGAAAAGCCAGGCATTCAAAGACAACTATGAAGTCTTCTATTATTCCTGATTGTTTCAACTTTGTCAAACGACCCAAATGGTTGGTGTCAGTGTCAAAGAATTCATAAAGCTCAGTGACAAATTGGGTCCAAGCAATATACCCTTGACGGGAAGTTTTTCTCCATTGCTACCATTGCTAATGTTCTTGATCTAGATGGAGAACACCATACCAGAGTTTGGCCAAGTCATCTATAATTTTGTATAAAGAAAAATAATGTTCCATTTGGGTTACCTAACCAGTGGGGCCCGAGCCATAAAATTTTGTCACATCCACCCGCAGAAGGCATAGGTCATGTTGAAAGTGATGGTGCTAAAAGGTATGGGAATGGGAGGAATGTTCACCTTCAGTCTTTGGAGGTGCGTCAGAGAAAGGGTCATCTGTAGGGATCTTTAGTTTGGTGCAGAGTGATGCAAAGACATATTCAAGCTGGGTGGTCAGTTCTTGTTTGACTTCCTTCATTGAGGATTTCATGGTTGTATTTATGGTTGTATTAATGGATGTATCGATGGAGGCAACAGTGGAACTGAGTTGTTTCACTTCTTTTTGGGTCTCGAGGAAACCAGATTGCAAGGTGTTGAAGCGAGCTTCCAGGTCTTGGCTATGGGTATGGGCCATGAGGATGGGTGAACTGAAAAGGGGCGGGTGGAGTCAAAACGTTTTCCGAAAAATGATATGGATGAATGTGATAAGGGAGAAGAGATGGATCCAATTGAATAGGTCTCAAATAATGGTGAAAAAATTTCCAGACTTTTTTTTTTTTTTACACTTGTGGAGTTATACTCTGGTCTGAAGAATATTGCAGTGATGAAATCCCCAAATGATTAACTAGTAAGAAACGTGTAGTGACTTGGCAACCCGAACACAGTTGCGCGACAACAAATCTTGTCTGTTTTAATTTGTTTATGTTTTTGTCCCCCAAGGGTTAGGTATTCAAGGGTTCTACAGACAAGGGTTTTCCCTGTGCTATAGCTCTTTGATATACGTGTGGGGTCCAACAATAGTAATCAACCCAATATCTCAGGGCACTAACTAAGGAAGATAGACCGTACCCTTAGTCGTACTACCCGACTACCCAAGTACTAGAGAGTATCTTCCTGAGTGTTGTTCTCGGTGGCACTATAGCAATCGGGTGGCCGATCAGTTTATCTAAATAGGGCTTCAGTAAAACTAGGTTGATTCTTTACACAGGTGTTGTCTGATGTGCTACCACTCGAAGGGGTACCAACAGGGGTTACTAGGGTGGCCAATAGATGTGCGCTTAAGAACCACTTGTATTTCTTGCGTGTATGAATCCCTCAGCCGCGGGTGTATGCACATAATGACAGATCTCTGTGTCTTAAAGACGCTGGAATACGTCTCTACCCTGAAAAAAAAATCCCACAATTTCTGCCAAGGAAAGTGCTTTGATACCACTTGTAATAAACCAGATATAAAAAGTATGCAGAATAGAAATAAAATGCTAGAAATGGCAGAATAACAGTAATATAACCAGCATAATCTCCACAATAACACATAAATGATATAAGAACAACAATAGAAATAACACTTTGATTCAGAAAGCAATGTTCACGAGCCTCTTTGAGGGGGCAACCTCCAGTCGAGCAACGCTTTGTTACAATAATATCCAAACTAGGGTTTTCATACCCTCAACCCTTATTTATACTAAATATGTCTATCAAGAGAAGCATCTAGAGGAAGATCCTTCTAGAAGCGAAAGCTTCTATTAGGTCTTCTTACATCCACCTTATTCTATTTTATTGAAAGGCCTTATTAATATTGACCTTTATTACATCCGAATATATTGCTCTACCTATGTGTGGGTTAGGACCGTAACAATGAGTAACTAAAGAGCCATAGGGGTGGTCTAGATTGATCCAGACACACACCAGTAGTTACAAGAGTAAACTGCCACCTAGTCTAGTCTCTCAGGCAGTTACGGGAGTGAACTGCCACCTAGCTGAGTTAACTAGTCAACTAGTCTTCAGTTAACTATCTGAACAAAGAGTAGAGAGTTGGTGATGATCCCAATGTTGCATGGTGACAAAACCAATGCAAAATCTAAACTCAACTCAACTAAACTAGTCAAACTGAAGTGTCAACTAAAAGAGAATATTCTCCAAGTGGAATATTCTCCCCTAAAATATAGGAGACTGGATAATGACTAATTATGACTAATAAACAAGGAATAACCTTAGGAAAAATAAATCCTAGGTGTGTGTGAAGTAACTCCAACAGATAGTAGAAGCACCCATAATTTTATTCATCGCCACATTTTCCAAAAAACTAATTGATATATATGTCGTCAATAATTTTCAAATCATGATTTCCAATGGCGGGTCCATGAAATGTGGAGGGCGTTGTGAAAATGTGTGTCTCCAAATTGGTGAATACCACCTGAAATATCATATGTTTTCTTGCGACATGGGCAGTTGTGACGTTGTGTTGGGTGTAGAATGGCTAAGGAATTTGGGTCCCATTCTCATGGATTTTAAGTAATTAACCATGCAATTCGACTAGGAGGGCCAAGAATATAAGTTCCAAGGCATCACCGTCAGTTCCTCGGAGATCATTAGTTCCCATCGCATGGAAAAGATGCTCAAAAAAGGTCATTACGGCATTATTTCCCAACTCCATGCCATACAAGCAACTGAGACACCCTTTGTGTCGTAGGACCTCCAATCCATCCTCTCTAAACATCAAGTGTTTTTTTCTGCTCCCTAGGGACTCCCTCCTTCCCGTGGTGTTCATGATCATTCCATTCCCCTTGTCCTAGAAATCCTTCTTCCCAATCTCCATCGCTATCGTCACCCCTTTTCCCAAAATAATGAAATTGAGAAAATTGTTCAAGAGTTTCTCAACATAGGTGTTATCTACCCTAGTATGAGCCCCTAATATTCTCCTGTGGTCATGGTCTTGTTGGCAGCAAATTAATTTTTTTTTATTATTACCCTAAAAAGTTGCCTACACCTATTGTCTTCTAAATGAAGGGTCATCGTCGCATTTTTTCAACTAGACATTTATCTATTTCTTGCGACAATTGCCGTTTGTTTTCGATTCAGTTTACACAACTGAAAGTGTGAAAACCTCTCCATCGTTATTTGGACTGTTATCATCTTCTCATCGATATTTTGGAAAGCACCTACCCTTTGTTTGTTACTTGGCTGGAATGATCTTTTCAAACTATGTCCATTTCATTTTGATCGCGCAAGTCGATTAATAAGCCATTGAGCATGAAAATTTATTGACTACACTTGATCCTATAAAGGTCATGATTGATTTTGGTCTTATATGCTTTGATCCTTATTGCTATGAGCTCTTGACTTATTGATTATATGATATCTTTTGTTGCAATGTTCTAAAAACTTTGAAATATAAACATTTGACTACGCAACAAATGCATTGGTAATATTATAAGTTTGATTTGATATGAAATGGCAATGGTTTGAGTTTTACAAAGCGCATTGATTAATCTTTTGGATTTCGATTTTATAGTCTGAATCGTTGCTTTGTGCATTGTTTTGTGAGTTTGATTTTACATTGAACGATCATAGTTTCAAACTATACATTGGCACGATTGGATTAACGTTGGTTTAAATGTTTGTTTTTTATTTAATACGATGGTGCGTTGGTTAATGTTGGATTTCATGTTGGATTGAGTTTTACACTTGGCGCATGAATATAACATATGGTGTTGGTTCTAGATTTGATTGATGGCACGTTGATATGATTGTACACCGATTTGGGTTGGCCGATTAATGTGTTTTTAATGTGTTGATTAATGATGGAATGGCGTTGTACCCAACCATTAATACACTGCATGGCGGTGGTAATCCCACCACCTTCGCATGCATTACATTGATTCATTCCCCTTTGAGCACTTGCAGCTGTTAAGCCCTATCGTTTTCTCCTGCGTTTTGTATTATTCAAACCAAACCCTACCATGCACACAAGCCATGGCTCCTATCGTAAGGGCCGAGCCCAACGGTTGCCAAGCACTGCTGATGTTTGATGTCGCTTGTAGCGACTTGGAGAAATTCGGGTGGCTCCCGTTCATAAGGAAATTCGATGGTTATAACCCTATCGTGGCTCGGCAATTCACGTTATCATTCGATGGCTGCCGAGCCAAAATTGGAGATGTGCAACTGGAGATTAATGAACAATTTCTAAGCTCGGCAACCAGTCTGCCTGCTACAGGACAGAGCTGGTCGAAGAGTTGTAAATTGGAAGATGTCCCGTGGACATTGCTCTTCCAATCTCGAATGGTGAAACCCTGCGACAAAGGATGGCCTGCAAAAATGTTAAAACAGCGTTGGCACGACCTGCTAATGATAATCAAGCAATTCGTTACTTGCGAGGGAAGGTACGGGTTCATTTTCTTGTTTCACCTTCGTCTATTGATGGTTTTTATGGGTTTTGAACTAAATATGCCACACTACCTGCATAGAAGTCTGTTTAAGATGGCTAAAAGGTTCAAACACAGCCAGGCCGATACCAGTCTCTTCCATTTGGGGTTAATTAAAATGATTATGGTTTATGAGTTGGGGTTACGTCGTGATAGTTGGGGTGATTTTCTCAGTCGTAATGGCTTTGAAGAGTCCAACCCACCACAGGTTGATAAACCTATGGTGACCGAAAGCAAGCCTACCCCTGTGCCTTACAGCATTTTGCTACCCAAACCTCTACCCGACCCACCTACGAACTTGCCCATGTTTGTGACCAAACAGGTCGAAATTGCTAAGCCTACAGTCAATCGGCCTAAAGCTAAAGCTAATGCTAATTCTAAAGGCAAGAAAAATGCTCCGTTAATCTCTCGCATAGCGAGAAATAAACCGAGACCCTCTGCCAATCCTGAGCCTATCGTGGTCAGTGAAGATTCTGATTCAGAGATTGAACATTTTCTCGCAAACGAGTATCCTTACTCAGAAGGCTTGTGTGACAAACCTCCTTATGACTTTGTCAAGAATTTACCACCTTGTCTGCGGGATGATTCTAATTTTCCTGGCATTGAACTACCTCGTGGAACCCTTAGTGACTCATCGAAACCCTCTGCTACTCAATCAGTTGTTCCACCATGCGATCAGTGTGGTTTATGGTTGGAGAGGTACTACCTAGACGTGTCGATGTTGCAATCCAGAATCCATGCTTTGGAAGAACAAGTGGCAAAACTCACCGGTCAGAACATCAAAGGGAAAACCACTAACAAAATGCAGGGAACTACTAGTTCAATTCTGTTCAAAAATGTCGAGTCGGCTACAGCAATTGTCAATTCGAAATTGACATAGCCTCAGCAACCGCGCAGGTATAACTTTTACTCATTTATATGGCGCATTCATAAACTCTGTGTACATTATTGACCTGCTCTGTTACATAAACATGCACTGTTGTATATGATTTGATTTGTTAAATCGAATTTTGTTTTAGTTGGATTTGGTTTTGATTCTAGTAATCATATTCTGGATTTGATTKTTTTAAATTAGTTAGGATTGAATGTTCTGTTGCATCTATTATAGGAAAAATGTTTTGCATTTCAAATTTTGAAACACGATCTATCTTTTTCATTCGAATTGGTTATGATGCACATAAACGATGGTTGTTCTGTTACAATTTTATCTGAGTATGATTTTGACCAACCCGGATACGATGTGGATTTTGTTTAAAAAAGGGTTTTGTTTTATCGCATGAATTGATACAAATCGTAACAGTTATGTGAAGTCCAGCCAGTCAATTTGTTGTGGCCTATTGATTAAACCGACACTGTTATCTTTTGAATTGGAATAACTATCGATATTAAGTTACGAATGATTATGCACAGGATGATGAATTGTTCTATAATTGGCTCAGTCCCAATTTTGTTTGATTGTTGTCCAGCTTATGGTTATTGATACTGTTGTCACATCCAACAATTGAAATCGATGGTGATTTTTGGTCATTACTGCTACGCATATTTCGTTCTGAGTATATCGTGATAGCCTTTCCGTATTTTATTACAATAGAATGAATCTTATGCATAATCTATAACTCACCTATCTTTTCTGTTGGTTGAAACGACATGAAATCTATGTGTATTGCTACAACTGTAACAAATCTCTTCAATTGATATTGATTATAATTATGATTTCGATTCTGATTGTATTTGATTACTATTCGGGTCGATTATGGTTGGTGATTACGATTACATCGTATCTCATGTGACTCGAATCGATGCTTAATTTTGTTTGATACAAAACAGGCCTGCCAAAGATTGACCATGTTTTATGGTGACTAAAAACAGAGCATTCCGTACTCTGTTTTGATTGCATTTTTTTGATAGTGTTTAATCTAAATGATAATTTCACTTGAATTATTAGTAATTCGTTTTGATGATGAAAAAAAAATTAAATTGGATTTGATTTTATTTGATTGAGATCTGGTCTTGTTTGCTATTTTGACTAGCTACAAAATCAGATGATTCTGTAGCTAAGTCTGAGAAGTCAAATTTTTATTGTTTTCTTAATAAAATATCCTTCTAATTTGATTTTTGTGTTCTATTGCAGGTAAATTCGAATTGGCAATAGATATGATGAGCAGTTAGGGGATGTTTTATAGATTCTACTTGCATTCTATTTCCTTAGTTTAGATGATTTTGGGATATCTCCCAGATTGTGTAAAACTATTTGAGATTATCCACAAGGAAGTTTTATCTTGTGAAGAAACCTATATATACTTATGATTTTTGTAATAATCATCATCCTCATTCATGGGAGAACAAGGATATGTAATTCTGACACAAACTGGAGCAGAATTGATGTTTTGTCATAGCTTTTTCTTTTCAATATATCAACACTTTGTTTCATGTTTTGTATATCACTTTGCTTATGGTTTATGACTACTTTAGATATCTAAATCAAATGCAAATGATATAATTTTATTACTGTTATCCATATCTTGTCTCTTCCAAATAGATAAAAGACATAACAGTTGTTGATTCATTTTGTGGATGATAGCTTTGTCTTCTTCATAGATTGAATTGTTATATATAAGTTTTCTGCATAAAAGGTTTCCCTTATTGCAGGAATTTATAATCAGAAGATTGTTATGATTTTCTTTTATGTCTTGTTTGTCCTGTAAAACACTTCAAGAAGTAGCATAACTGATCGTTTACGAGAATCTTAAGGACTAAACGGTGTGAATTTCTTCCTCCAACCAGCTTAAGAAGTCATCATACACAGGGCAGATTTGGAGCATTTCCAGGTCAATTAGTTTGGTGTTTGGTGTTTCAATTAAGTAGTTTAATTTAGATATAATCTTAATTAGATTTATATTAGATTGTTTAATTTCAGTAAACATATTAGATTGTTTAATTTCAGTAGTTTTTATTTCCTTTTCATAAATATAAAAATCAAAAAAGAGATTCTTGGCTGTCTTAGGGCAGAGAACACATGAGTTTTGCAGGTTTTAAGTAAATCTGTAGATTGTTTATAATGTATATTTTTGAATAAGTAATATTGTAGCTGATAATTAGATAGTTGATTTGAGTTATTACAAGGGTAATTTATAGTTTGTAGATAGAATATTTAGAGTAGTTTGCTTTTAATATATTAGTTCTTTTTCTTTGTTTTATTAGTTTCTAGTTTCCTTTAGTTAGATTACTTAGCTCAGATCAATTCTCTCTTTGGTTTTCATAGAAGAACTTAGAGAGGCCAACGGATCCGTTAAACTAATCAGGGTGGTCCATTCCAAACGGATTGGGTTATTTAGACAACCCCGGACTGGTTCCACTCTCCCAGTTGACGGACGGTCAATTTCGCCCGTCAACAAATGGCGCTAGAAGGAGGGCCTGAACTTAATTAATGGCACGAGGTGGTCGCAAGACTCCTCCCCCCCCTAATCGCTCCCCTATAGTGAATAGAAGTCGTTCATTCGATAGTATCCCCCCTCAAACAACAACTACTTCAACCGAAGATCCGCAGATCACAGTTGAGCCAGCAACTCCTAATCCTACAGGTGGTGATATACAAGAAATTTTTAGACAATCTCTTATTAGATCACATAAATCCTTTGCTATTCTTAGGCAACCAAATCGCCCGTGGGGTCAACCTTTAAACTTCTCTGAAGTCAGAGAACAATTAGGTGACATAGACCTTACTGTGAATCCTACAGATCCAAACACAAATCCTGCTGCAGGAGGATCTGGGATACCTCCTTCACCACCTCCCTCATCTCCTCCTTCTTCTGGAGGAGATTCCTCTTCTGATGAAGGTAAATCACCTTCTCAGCCTTCTACACCCACTACCCCAATGAAAAATCAGAACAACCCTGCTAGACCTTGGTTGGAGCAGGATGTCGTAGCTGTACTTGGAGACCAACACCCTTTACCTAAACACCCGGAGAAATGGCTTCCTAAGTTTGATCCCGATTCAAAACAGATAGCTGAAGATCATATCAAAAAATTTATGTTAGCCATCAGAATCTGTAACGTTGAACATGAAGATGTTGTCTGTAGGTTTTTCCCTTACACCTTTGAGGGTAATGCATCCACTTGGTACTTTTCCCAACAGCCTCACACCATAGTGTCTTGGGAAAAGTTTGAGTCATGTTTTTTGGAAAAAATCG
>ML799294.1:173590-191329 GCA_009831015.1 Picea engelmannii
CGGATGAGCCATGATCCGTTTTCAGAGTTCTATTAGTCATTTTTGGTGTTTTTATGTGTTCTGATCTCAATGGTACGGTCTGTTTTTCCATTGGAGTTGAGCAGCAGCTTGTAAAGAAATTTTGACAAATTAATCCCAGAGATCCAAGTCCATTGATGGAGGCTCAAGGAGATGTAGCCTGGAGGGGGGTGAACTCCTTTATCAACTTGTTCTTGTTGTGAGTTTGATGGTTTATTTGCTACAAGTATTGTTGCTGTGTATTTATTTGAAGTACATATTTAACCATTTACAAGAACATTTCCTCATACATAAACATTTAAAGGAAGAAGCATGAACTTAACACATAAGTTTATATTGCATATTTTAACACATGAAGCAAGGTCTTGTAAAGTTTATTTTTATTGAAGTAGAGGGTGCTTGCATAACATAACAAGTCAGTCTTCTATTTTCAGATCAGGTGGTATCAGAGCACAAGCTTGTTTTGCTCATGTGTTTGCCATTGATAGCTTGAGATTTAGCTGTTGGTTATTGTGCAAGTTTTGTGTTGAAGTTTGAAATCTTGCAAAGATGGAGGAAGCTTCAAGTATTGATAGTTCTCATACATTTTCATTATCTAAAGAAGAAATTATAATCATGAGAGATTTGATGAAAGAGATGTGTGAAGACAGAAATGTGTGCATTGTTCTTGAAGAACAGTTGATGGCCATGAAGCAGGAGAAAGACCAGCTTCTTGAAAAGTTGCATGAGATGGAGATTCAACTCCATGAGGCAAAGGAAACCCTTACCAAGTACATGCATGAACATATGGTATGCAGTGTTAGTTTATCTTCTAATTCCTCTAAAGATGAATGTTTTGGTGGTTTTGAGAGTCACACAAGAGGAATAGGGCCCAAGTTGTTGTTTAAAATGGGCTATGAAGGTAAAGGTTTGGGTAAGCATGCACAAGGCATTGTTGAGCCTATTATTGTTGAAGAGAGACCTAATTATTGTGGTCTTGGATATGAACAAATGAATGGAGCAAATTCCAAATTCGAGAAGACAAGGGAAAAAGTTCCAAGAACAAACTTTGTTTCAAGTTCACCTCCTCAAGAAGGCTTTAAAGGTGAAAGTTCAATCCCTCCAACATGCAAGGCTTGTGTTCAAGATGAATGCAAATGTGAGAAACGAAAGAGTTGTGACAGTGATGAGGACAAGGACACTGTTGATGGTCTTCAAAGGAGAGCTTGTAACTCTTCAGATTCACCTCCTCAAAGAGGTGATAAAGGTGAATGTTCAAGGTATAATTCTGCTTATCATTCAGTTGCTTTTGATTATGTTAAGCATGATAAAATTGGAAGAAAGAATCCATGTACATATTGTGGTTTATATAACCATCATGTTTCAAAATGTTGGAAAAGATTAATCGCTTTCAGGAAACTTTCTAAGCAAAGACAATGTGAAAAGAGGATGCAAAAGATTTGCACTCATTGTCAGAAGCGGGGTCATCTCATTGACCAATGTTGGACGTTGCATCCAACCACTCATCCACATTACAGGAAGCAGTTGGATAAAGAGTTTGACAAGAATGGAAGAGGAGATTCCATCATCGATGTGAGTCCAGATGATTCACAAGAGGATGATGTTCAGCAGACAAAGTCATCGTTGAGTTGGCTTGGTAAGAAATGGTTGGATTTCTTGAGCAAGTGAGGCTTGCGTTTTTCTATTGTAAATGCACTTTTCAGTGTTATGTGTGCATTTATGGGAGGCATGATAAGTTGCAGCCATTTATATTTTTCATATTCAGCTCTTATGTACCCACTTGTTACGAGGATTATGTACTTATGTTTGTACTGGAAGGAGAGTTGAAGAGTCATGAACATGCATTTGTTTTTATGTATGTATAAGCAGTGAACCTGGTGATGGTTCATCATGAGTGATTCATGTTTGTTACATGATTATGTATCATGTTTGTCGACTTGTCATTTTGGAAGGTTGAGATGTTTCAAATGAGTCTCGACTGGTGTTGATGATTTTCTGACGACTATGTTGTGTCAATCGTGTTGTTCGACTTGTGTTTAGTCGATGATGTTTGTTGGCTTGTAAGTCAATTTTGAGTACATCAAGATGCAGGAAAACGCCATGTACTTTGATGAAGTACAGGATGCGACAGTTTGTTTGAAGAATAAAAGATTTTGTTGGCATCATTTTTCAGTCTTGTATGATTTATTTTCAAGATTGATGGTTTTCTTGGCTTGTGACAAGATGTCGCAGGAAGGTTTTGCAGCCATTGGAGAGTTGATTATGTTGACGCCAAAGAGTTCGAAAGAGGGACTTGATTCTCAGTGGGAAGTTTGGCAGTCTTCCAAGCACAGAGAGAGCAGTGGGTCAGCAGCAGCCAGAGAACAGTGGTTGAGGGACATAGCCCGTTGCAGTGCAAGGCATGTCAAAGTATTCAGGTGATTGTCGAAAATATTTTGATATAACTTGAAAGCAGACAGATAATCTTTTGTGGGTCCAAAAGCCTTTCAGTGGGAAGGTGTGATCAAAATCTGGACCAGGGGTCAAATTTTAGCCCAAAAATAAACGTTCTCAGAATTGCCTCAAAACAAATGGGTTTGTAGCCCTCATCATCATGAACCCAACGCAATTTGTTTCGTCTCAAACGGACGTCGGGAGCGAGAGATATCGCGATCTGTCCGAATCGCCAAACAGTAAAAAACATGGATGCTGACTGGGCAGTCCGTACGGATGATGATGTGGCATGTCCGTATAGGTGACATGGCATGAAGTACACTGACAGGGCAGCTGGTGACATGGCAGTCATTTATTGGTTGACAGTGAGTGAATCATATTGTGACACGTGGCATATTTTGGGCAAATGGCATGATGCCACGTGGCCCAATCATGGGCTGCCACGTGGCACCCCTTTATTGTCTATGGTTTGTTAGTTCAAAAATTTGTGGAGTCTTTGGGGATTGAACCCCAGACCTCCCCCTTTACCAAATTTTTCACAAATTCCGCCTTGCCAACATGCCATAAGGTTGACCTTGTTTAAAGTTTGGTTTTAATTTTATTTAAATTACATTTAAATGTGGCCCTTTTTTATATGAGAGCGTGGTCGTATGGAGGATCCATGTGACCTTGGCCTTGGCAGTTAGGGGTTGGGCGCGCCTAACGGTTCGACAGTTTGATCCATTTTTCGGTTATGCTTGGTGCCAAGTTTTTGCGCTTAAATAAGCGTGTGTTCTGGGTTCATGCACACAGAGGTGCATTTTGGCGAGCCAGTACCAGCAAAGTTGAAGGAGGAAAATGGAGGAGGCCTAACTTCTTCATCGTTTGGCCGATTGAGGTGCCGTAAAAGCCCAGCTAGGGGTTTTTGGACGTGTTGGATCCATTGGTGTTGTTTTCAAGGCCATTTGAAGACTTATTCTGCAAGTTTTTCACCATTGAAATTTCAGCAAGCTCTAGGGAGCTTGAAGCCCTCATTGATCGAGGACATGGTTTGAGGCTGTTGAGGACTTTTACAGGTGTTTTTGCCAAAGAGAAGCTCAGGGAAGCTTATGGCCACATGTAGAAAAGGTCATGCCCGGATGAGCCATGATCCGTTTTCAGAGTTCTATTAGTCATTTTTTGGGTTTTATGTGTTCTAATCTCAATGGTACAGTCTGTTTTTCCATTGGAGTTGAGCAATAACTTGTAAAAGAAATTTTGACAAATTAATCCCAGAGAGCCAAGTCCATTGATGGAGTCTCAAGGAGATGTAGCCCGGAGGGGGGTGAACTCCTTTATCAACTTGTTCTTGTTGTGAGTTTGATGGTTTATTTGCTACAAGTATTGTTGTTGTGTATTTATTTGAAGTACATATTTAACCATTTACAAGAACATTTCCTCATACATAAACATTTAAAGGAAGAAGCATGAACTTAACACATAAGTTTATATTGCATATTTTAACACATGAAGCAAGGTCCTATAAAGTTGATTTTTATTGAAGTAGAGGGTGATTACATAGCAAAACAAGTCAGTCTTCTATTTTCAGATCACCTAGTCCACCTTACATTGAATGAACTCCACTATTATCACTATGGGCCCTCCCACTACCTCTCTAGATACCTTACATTCCATCCCCCTTATGAAATCATTGTCCTGAATGCTTGATGGACAACCATATACTAGGGTTCCATGGATAAGTGTGGAACATAGTGATGAAGTAGACTAGAGAACCAGGGTCCCATTGAGAAACGATAGCCACCATGTTGAAGTAATCCAACTGCCATTGTAAACCAGGGTCCCACGTCCAATTACTCATGTGAACCCCACATGGAAGATATCAGCACCCAATATCCAACTGAAAATGATGCTCCCAATACTGACACCTATCATGTGGATCCAAATAAGAATATCCATCCACATAGTGGGATATAATCAAATATGAATATGGAAGGAACAATACCATTGTAGAATATGCAGACTGGACACTGGTAACTAGCTCATGATGTGGGACATTGATGTTCTCTACAGAAGGTGGAGGAGAGTCATCAAATACAATATGGAAGTGGTTGTCATCCCAGAAACAACAACTATTCATATACTAATCATCACAATCGGCCTCAAAATCATACCAAGCATATATTTCTTGATTATATTCATCCCTAAGGTCCTCCATAAGAAACCTCTCGTTAATGTTATCTAAAGAATATTGAATACTACGAAAACTATCATTGAGGCCATCTACAAAACCAACCAATCTGTCATTCAATATGTCAAACAATTGGGCTTTGAATGCTTCAGTAATCTGTAGAATTTGTTTGAGGGTTTGAGAAGAAATAGCCGTCTTAGCACCCTATGAAAATTTATGAACTTTGCAGTCCTATCGGCATCACGGAAAAATCCAAAAAAAAGAACAGTAAATTACTGCAGAAAATCGCGGCATTTTCCGGAAAAACCCTGAAAAACTGTTGAATTTAAAATACTCATAACTTCACTTCCCGGACTCTATTTCGGCTGATTTTGTTTTTGAAATTGGGTTAAATTGTGAGAGGAACTCAGATATGTAATTTGTTTGGGTAAATTCAGCCTCCATATGCTACAGAAATAAATAAAAATAATCGTGCCGCCGTCCGCGGAAAAAACCTAGAAAAATTGCAGATTTTAAAACTTCAATTTCTTGACTTCTCGGACTCCGTTTTAGATTATTTTGTTTTTAAACTTGGGTTTTTTTCTGAGAGGAACTCATATCTACAACTTGTTTCTCCAAATGTTTCACAAAAATATACCAAACTTTTCTGGAATGTCGCGGCCCTCTTTTTTCTTCTCTGAAAAAAAACTGCAAAAACAAAACATATTTTTACGCAATGTATGCCAAGGAAATTGCTCTGATACCACTTGTTAATATCCCAAAGACTGAATACAAAAGAACCACAACAGATATACAAGAACAATATGCAAAATATCATGTATTACTATCAAACCCTTGAGGTAGGGCAACACCATACAATGGATCCTATTATGGAAGAGATCCTCTCCTGTTCACTTGCCTCTTTGAGAGAGCATCCTCCTATTGAGCTTCAGATCCAAACACAATTTTTCTTTTCATATCCCATTACATTTCTTGAACCCCTTTACATAGTGCTACCATCACCTAAAAACATTCTAAAGGAGGAATATTCTATAAGTAGAACCTTCTAAGAAGCCCTCTTACATTTATTATATCTAACTACCATAGTGGGCCTTTTTTAATAATATAGTGGACCTATTCCACCTTACATTGAATGACCTCCACTATTATCACTACGGGCCCTCCCTCTACCTCTCTAGATACCTTACATATTTAGAATTTCAATACATCAATCACTTCACAAATAAAATCTCTCAACTATGTACCATAAAAACCCTTAGCCATATTCCAATAAATACAAGATGTGCCAAAAATATAACAAGATGTCTCAATGATAAATTATACCAACACTGTATTTTTGTAGACCTGACTTATAATGTCAATAACCATTTCTCAAGCATACATCAAAATCCAACTATTCATAGAAATAACACATATCTTTTAACCCAATGGATAGATCTGATGCTATTGGTCACTATAGACATTCCTGGGAGCTTGTTCTCAGAATCTAAAACCTCGGCTTCTTCATCTCCTCATATTTCCATGTCTTGGATGGCAGGTACACGCCCTGTTATACTGAAAACCTGGGTATGTACGTGTCTTGTTGTACTGGTAGCCCGTGTATGTACGCACTCTGCTGTAATGTTGGCCCGCATACACCTAAGAACTTAGGGTTTTCAAGTATTCGCTGTAATTCCGAGACTTTCGTTGTCAACCCTYCGTGCTACCTCATACTTTCTCCATTTCATATGTATCAATAAGCATTTGCAATAAACCTTACAAAACAATAGATATTCAATTGTGTTAAAGTGTATCCAAATGAGAGAGCCTTGCCTCTTATTTATACTTTCATGTAGCATCCCACTTTCCTTATTTTAGGGAGTTCTCCATTAACTTTATTATTTAAATAATTTGTTTTGCAAACACTTTGACTTTTTGGGGCTTCTAGATGACTCATGAGGGTTCCCCAACTTCACATGGCCATAACTCTCTAACCATGAGGAGTTACGTGATGTTCCACATACCACTGAAAATGGCATGACAAGTACTATCCATCTGGAATAGTCTTACCTACAAATATATCAAAACTCATACCATTGTCCATCAAAAAAACTTGGGTCCATTACGCAAACATTTGTGCTACTGGAATTTTCTACCAGACTTTCTTCAAGGTTTGACATCAATGACAACCAACCCAATTAATCAACAATATCCCCCTCTAGAATTGATGGAAACACTTTGATGCAATATTGAAGTCATGTCATGCAATATTGGAGGCATATCACTCATTCTCCCCTTGTGACCGTCACTCCCCTTGGAACCATGCCTCTATGCTCTTCATCTAATAAATCTCTCCCCCTTTGTCATCAATGGAAAATGTATCTTTCCATCTGGGGTTTCTCCCCCTAACTGAACTATCTGAACTCCCAACCTGAACTATCCTTTTTATGGTACTTCCTCGTGTACATATAAGACATATAAGATAAGCATTCAAAAGAATTCATTTTGGACTAGAAATAACTTCGAGTCTCTGGTGAATATACTCAAAGGATTCCCATGGAAGCGGTTTTGTAAAGATGTCTGCCACTTGTTCTTCTGTGCCCACATATTCAACTCTGATGTTCTTTTCTGTAACTTGTTCCCATAAAAAGTGATACTTGATTGGAATGTGCTTATTCTTGGAGTGCATCACCTGGTTCTTTGAGATACTGATGGTGTTTTTGTTATCAAAATAGATTGGAATGGGCTCATCATACTCAACCTATATATATGTCAGAGTTTGTTTCATCCATAGAACCTGTGTACAACATGTTGTTGCTGCAATATACTCTTCCTTGGCTATAGATAAAGATATTGATTATTGTTTATTTCTTAGCCATGATACTAAACACTCACCTAAGTATAACGTTGCTCCACTGGTGCTTCGTCAGTCATCAATGAAACCTTCCCAATCTGCATCTGTGTAGGCAATAAGTGATAGATCATTTCCTTTTGGATACCATAATCCAAACTCTTTTATTCCTTTGAGATATCTGAAAATCCTCTTCACTGCTAATACATGTGATTCCTTTGGTGCTTCTTGAAATCGTGTCACCTGTCCAACTGCCTACATTACATCTGGTCTAGATGTTGTCACATATATTAGGATACCAATAATTGACCTATATTACCTCTGATATATAGACTTCGAATCATCATCTTTGCTCAACTTGCAACTAGTTTGCATGGGAGTGATAACTAGTTTGCAATATTCCATTCCGAACCTCTTTAGCATTTCTATGATATAATTGGTTTGAGAAATAAAAATTCCTTGGTTTCTTTGATGTATCTGAAGACCCAGAAAGAAGGATAGTTCTCCAAGTAATGTCATTTCAGATTCTTTCTACATGTCCTTTGCAAATTTCAGGCTTAACATGTCATCATTACTTACTAAAATAATATCATCAACATAAAATTCAATTAATAAAATACTATCTTGAGTTACCTTGATGTATAGGTTGTTGTCCGCACTTCCTTTTCTGAACCCTGCATGTTGTAAATATTTATCTAGTCTAGATTACCATGCTCTAGGAGCATGTTTTAGACCATACAGGGTCTTCTTTAATTTACACACATAATATGTGTTCTCTGAAAACTGAAATCCTTCTGGTTGTTGAATGTAGACTTCTTCTTCAAGTGCCCCATTCATAAAAGCCAATTTTACGTCTATCTGATACAGTTTAATATTTTTAGAGCATGCATAAGCTATAATCAATCGGATTCCTTCCATTCTGAAAACTAGGGAAAATGTTTCTTCAAAGTCAATTCCTTAACCTGTGCATATCCTTTACATACCAATCTAGGTTTGTTCCTTGTGACCTGTCCATCTTCATTCAATTTATTCCTGAATACCCACTCTGTGCCGATCACATTCTTATTCTTTAGTCTTGGAACCAATTCCCAAGTGTCATTTTTCTCTATTTGATCCAATTCTTCATCCATGGCCTTATTCCCAAATTCATCCTTGTTGGCCTCTTCAAAATAGTTTGGTTCAATCATAGATAAGAGTGTTAGGTGTGTTTGTTTTGGTGAACAAATTCTTCTTCTAGTCTCAACTCCTGCATCTTTGTTTCTGATAATCTGATATGAAGGATTATTCTTTTGTACTCATCTGCTAGGTGTCTTTGGAGGCACTTGCTAAAATTTCTCTTATGCTTCTGTAGGATTCTCTTCATCTTCCCCTTCTACTTCATTTTCATCTTTTGATTCTTCTTCGTAAATTTAATCCATTGATTCATTTTCTTCTTCCTTTAATTCTCGTCTACCTGTTTCATCAATTGTTACGTTGATACTTTCCACAACTTTGTTCAATCTCAGGTTGTAACACTTGTATGCTCTCCTTGTACTTGAATAACCAACAAGTACTCCTTTGTCCACACAAGAGTCAAACTTTCCCATTCTGCCATCTTCTCTTTTGATGTAGCATTTTCTTTCAAAAACTCCGAAGTGCTTCACATTTTCTGGTCTTCCTTTCCATAGCTAGTAGGGAGTTTTGTCAGTGTTGTTTCTGAGCATTACTCTATTTTGAATGTGAAATATTGTATGCACTTCCTGTGTCCAAAATATATCTGTCAATTTGGAATCCATTAGCATTGTTCGAACCATTTCCTGTATTGTCCAGTTCTTTCTTTCAACAATTCCATTATGTTAAGGTGTCCTGGCAACGAAGAATTGTCTTTTTATTCCATGCCCGTTGTAGTAGTCCATAAATTCCTTTGAAGTGAACTCTCCTCCCTTATCAGATCTCAAGCATTTGATTTTTGAATCCATTTCATTTTCAACCATTTCCTTGTAGACCTTGAAGTTTTCAAAAACTTCTGACTTATTCCTGAGAAAGCAAACTGCAGTCATTCTTGTATAATCATCAACTAATAAAATAAAGTATTTTTCACATTTTAAACCATTTGTTGTGGTTGGTCCAACTAGATCAGTATGCACAATTTCCAGTGGTCATGTCTTTGAATATTACTTTGATTTGAACCTGGTCTTTGTTTGTTTTCCTTGTTGACAATGCTTGCATAAAGTGTTGGTTGGTTTTGTAATCTGGGGAATTTCTCTAACTGCCTCCCTTTTGCTGACTTTGACAAGGTTATCAAAATTTATGTGACCCATTCTTTTGTTCCATAGCTAACTTTCATCTTCCTTTCCTAGGCAACACTTTTCATTTCCAATTTCACTTAATACATATATGTTTCTTGAAGTTCTTGCAGTTGTTGCAATCAATTTTCCTGAACCTTCTTTTTGTATCTCGCACTTTTGTGAATCAAAAGTAACTTTATGACCTTGGTCACACATTTGAATCACATTTAGAATATTATGTTTCATATCTTCTACTAGTAGAACATTTTCTACCTTGGTATTCTTGTTCCCAATTCTGACTATGCCTTTTCCAATTATTTTAGCTGAATCATCATTTCCACAGGAG
Organism: Picea engelmannii; assembly: GCA_009831015.1. Lineage (NCBI taxonomy): Eukaryota > Viridiplantae > Streptophyta > Pinopsida > Pinales > Pinaceae > Picea > Picea engelmannii. The sequence goes on from ML799294.1 coordinate 183,652, forward strand.
ACTAATCCATATCTTTCATTTATTAATGTAAGAAACCTGTCTCTATCACCTGTCATATGTTTTGAACAACTACTGTCAACATACCAACCACGTTTCTTCTTCTTAGCTTGTAGAGAGAGTGTGCATTCTTCATTTCTATATTGATTCCACTTTCTTATCCACATCCTTTTCTGAGGTTCTTGTCTGTGACTGTTGTTTTTCTATTGTGGTTCTCTAGGAGAGAATGTCATTCTGCAATCTTTGGCCATGTGTCCAAATTTTTTACATTTGTAGCATTCCACTTCAGTGCTCAAATATTCAAACCTGTTGTAACTTCTTCTCTATGTTTCACTAGGCCTTCTTGGATAACCCTTTTGTCTATGACTTTCAAAGTTGTTTATGTTCTTATTGTTAGCTCTACAATTCACAGCTTTATGTCCAAAATTATTACATGCATAACATAAACCAAAAAATATAGTTTGATACCTGGGAGTTGAAGATCTTCTGAAATGAGGTACTCTTATGAATCCTTCTTCTTCCTGAGGCCTATCTGTTTCTGTCATCCGTTGATTCTGAAATTTGATTCTTCCCGGTGGAGGTGTCAAGAACCTGAATAGATCTACAAATATAATCACCACAAATACTGAATAAACAATAGATCCACAAAGCAATATAGAAGAAACCACACTTTATTATTACCAAACCCTTGAGGTAGGGCAACACCATACAATGGATCCTATTATGGAAGGGATCCTCTCCTGTTCACTTGCCTCTTCGAGGGGGAATCCTCCTATTGAGCTACAACTCACAATAAAATAATTCTCTTCATGTCTCATTACATTGCTTGAACCCATTTATATAGTGCTACCATAACCTAAGAACATTCTAGAGGAGGAATCTTCTAGAAGTAGAACCTTCTAAGAAGTCCTCTTACATTTATTATATCTAATTACCCATGTATTATATATTACTACCATAGTGGGCCTTATTTAATAATATAGTGGACCTAGTCCACCTTACATTGAATGACCTCCACTATTATTACTATGCCCCCCCCACTACCTCTCTATCTACCTTACAGGAGGAGTGTCCCTGTAATTTTCTTTGTAGACCTTCTTATCCCCTTTAATTGTTTCTGCATAGCTTTTTGGATATATTTATTGTTCTGTTGTTTTGGAGCTTGATCCCTTTTCTGTCTGATTGCATCTAAGTCCAAACTTTTCATGATGAGGGTTTTGACTGTTGATAATGTCATTCAAAACTTTTGAGTTGTTCTACATATTTTTCTTTTGAAGATCCTTTCTCAATGTTACAATCTCTTCTTCCAAGTTTCCAATGATCCTTTCTCTTCCTTCTAGCTATTCTTTGAGTGGTTCTTCAATTATTTTATCTTCTTCAATTTGAACCTTCAAATTTGTGATCATTTGTTCTAGTTCCTGAGTGTCTCTTTCTTGTCTAGTTCCGCTTGTAGTTTCTTGTTTTTCTTCTTTTCTCTTCTGATAACTTCTATGGCACACAACAATTCTTCTTGGTAGTCAAATTATGCCTCATCATATTCTTCTTCGGACTCTTAATATTCTTCTTCGGAGTCTTCTTTATTAGATTCTTATATTGCCATGGATAGAACTCTTTCTGTCTCACTGTCACTGACTTCATCTTCGTCTGATGATGCAATGTCTTCTTTGGTGCATAATTTTTTCTTGAAAACTTTCTTTGTGGTTATTTTTCCTTTTCTATTTGAGTAACCTTTTGTTGGTAGCCACCAATATTTTCCGATTCTTATCACACTCTACGTTCCCATAAAGAGATTATATATTTTTATGTAGCTACCATCACCTTCCAATTTGTAAACATTTTTTCTGAGTTTCGAAACGATTGTTGGATTAAAGCTTACCTTATTGAATCTTTATCGTTTTCATTTTCATTTTTTTTATTTTTAATTAATGACTGTAAGCATGAATTTAAACATAAAACTTGGCTTGGTTTAATAATATTTTAACTTAGAAATGTCATTTTAAAAGCCACCTACATGTGATTAAAATTCAAATCTTATGAAATGGTTGGTTAATCCATTATCGATTTTTTCTTGTTTTATCATGGTTGTTATGAATTCAATGGTTTGATAGTTCATTGTCGAAATGTTTTGATGCATGAAGAACCTTGGTTAACTGTTGATATTCTTCTCATGAGTTTAATGGACATATCAACATTCATGCCAATGAGTACATACATGTTGTACTTGTGTTTTCACCTTACCTTGTTGGCCCAAAACATTGATGCAACTATTCATTATGTGCATAGGTATTTGTACTCTGTAGGTTTTGGCACTCATCGCAAGAGATGGTATGTAATTCTATGAACCCTCTGGTTTTCATTCTCCCTAATTCTCCTATTGGAGTTATCATCGCCCCCAAGCTCTACTATTTTCATGCTTTCACTCTCCGCTCAGACCTGTTTCTGTTTCTCGTCTGTTGGAAAACCAAACTTATCCCTGTTAATATCTACTATGCCTATTTGACAGTGACCACAGCTCCTTTGGTTCATATTGAACCAAATGACTCTGAGTTTCGTTTTTCAAGAATACCTGTAATTGCATACCTGAGACATGTTTTTATGGGAAGGTTTATGAGCAAACGGTTATGAATTTGGCCAAGCCGTTTAAAACCCATTTTGGAAATGGGGTCGTTTACCTTCCACATAGGTAGTTTTTTCGAAAACCACACAATTTCAGAGTTACATCTCATTCTTTGGAGGGAAAAATCTCATAATTTTTTTTGTGGCTGAGGTAAGTGTTTTTGTTTTTATTTATTTTTCTCAGAGATTCAAGCCTGTTATTGGTTTTGTTGGGTTCCATGTTATATATGCCCTTGTTCTATTTATGAGTCTCTAGAAAATTTCTAATCTTTATCAAAGACAGAAGGTAAATCTCATGTCAAGCTTTTTTTTACCATGGTCTAATTCGAATTCTTGTGGTGTCGCATCTATCTAAGGATGGGGATACTTGGGAAGATTTATTGTTTCGAAATGATTTTACCCTACCTGAGACTGCAGTAGAATTGCCTCTCCATCTCAATAAAAACCCCATCTCCTGCATGTCTAACCCTACTATCAAAAACTTGTGTGTTGATCCACAAGAAGACCATGCTACCACAGATCAAACTTATGTTGCTATTCGGAACCCATTGGGCAAAAAGCCACGATTTGTTTTCATGCCTAGAAAGTCATTGGAGGAGGTCTTAGTCGTGTTAAAGGAAAAGTTTCATGTGGTTCCTATTCATGAGCCAACTCAACTGGTTTTAAACAAATCAATTGTCAAGAAAAAAGAAAAGTATGCAAAACAAAGTAATTCAGAATTATTTTTTACAAACAAGAGAATTAAGCAGGCAGGTAATGTAATTATCAAAAAACTCAACAAATTTCAACACCATCATAAATTCAGATTTATCAGGTGCTTCTTTGTCTAATCTCTGAAATGGTAAAAAGTTGTTTTGATTATTTTTTTCTTTGATTCTGTTTGAAAAATAAAATAGATAGATTTTATGTTATTTTTATTGTATTGTTACTATTTTAGACTAGCTATAGAATCATGTATCTTATCTTGTGTAATTATTAGTTTGCAATTGTTATCTAAAATTCGATTTCATTTTATCTTTTAAGGAAAACAACAATTTATGATGCTATTTTCAAGGAGAAGGAATTATGGATTAAGCGCTCAATAGCTTAGTAATTTCTCATTTTTGAAAGAAAAATCTCATTTATGTAATTATTTTTTATGTAAAGACTCCTACAGGAGTATCTTTTGTTATTCTATTTTTGTAATACAAGCTTATTTTTAGGGATCATCCTCTGTTTTGTATGATAAGAGGTAATTGGTCCAAGACTTGTTTAAATAGATTTTGCTGCTTAGTGTTATGGGACAACTTTTCCTGGATTATAGTATGGACATATAATTTGTGGAAGCAATATAGGAGAACAATTTGCTTTTGGCTTTAGTCCTATATGAATTATAAAATGTTGGTCTTATTTTATTCTCTTGTTGCTTCTATGTTATGAGATGTTATTATTAATGATTTAGCTTTAGTCTTGTCATAATATGATATTTCATATCAGTAAACATTTAAACGTTGTCCATGATTTGTTGATCTAGTTTGCGCCTGTGATCAAGCAATTATTTAATTATCTTTGAGTTTACTTATGTTATTAAATTATTCATAACATCAATTCCCATGATTGAGATTTCTCTTGTCCTCCGCTATTGATTATCTTGAGATCACATGATATTAATTGTTTATTTTTCTTTTGTTTTAAATTAAGTCCAAATGCATGAAATACTTCCTTGAATTTCTTCAGGAAGATTTATATTTGTCCCTGTCATAGGCTTCCTCTTAATATAGGACAAACATGAGCTCATACAACGCAGGAAAGGAACTTAGATTTTGGATGAATGATCAGTTAGAGGTTAGTATATGCATTCTATTCTTTTATTTAGAGTTGTTTATGAATGAAACAATGATTGCATTAATTAGCTTTGACTGTTTTTGTGTCATTGTTTCAATCGTATTCATTTAGTATTTATTTGTTTAATATATTTAAAAAACCCTAAAAGAAGTGTTGTTCATATTTGATTCAGAAAATTTATCAAACAATCATTTTCACAAGATTTCATGCAAACCTTGTAAACTGTATATAAACTGTTCATAATCATTTGTATATTCACATTCTTAGATAAACATTTGTAATTATTGTGTCGATTGTTACAATCTTTTCTTAAGTTATTTTATTTCCTCTTGCTATCTTTAGTACCCTAGTTGGCTAACAGAGCCATTAAACTCGTCAGGTCATTTCACTCCAAACGGCTTGGGTTATTTAGACAACCCCAGTCCGGATTTGACCTTCCAGTTGACGGTGTGTCACTTACGCCCGTAAACAAATGGCACTAGAAGGAGGGTTGAGGTCAATTTAATTATTAACTGTTTCACCCCTCAGCCTTTCATAATTCCAAATTTATAAATCCTTTTTTCTGTGTCATCTTATAATGCACTACAAGGAAGGCTAGATGACAAGTGTTGGCACAGGAGAAAACCCAAGGTTCTGTTAGGATATTTAGACACTTAGGAGTTAGTTAAGATCTACTTGGTCTAATATTTCGTTAGGTAAAAGTGTGTTTCTTTAGTATGCATTAGTATGCATTTAAAGTTAGGAAATCTGACAGTCACGATATGTTCCCGACATAGAGTGATCTGACGGTTCATACTCTCCTCGATCTTAACGACCATTGATATGTGGCTTAACACCCGATTGGTCCATGATCTATATTTAAAGAGCATGGAGGTTCATTTGTCGATGATCGATTTTGAGAAACTCTCTTGTAAAATCTCTCTGTAATCTTTTTCTTTGCATTAATAAACTTATCCAAGTGGTCGCGTTCGCTGGGGTCGTGGATGTTTCCCCATAGGGGTTTTACCACGTGAAAACATCAGTGTGTTGATATTTGATCTGGCTATGTGAGTGGTTACTGAAGGTGTTCATCCTCTGTTGGAATACCTGTGTTGTCGAACATGGTATCAGAGCCTATTTGAAGACCTTCTCCTGTTGTAGATCGAGATCATGAAGCCGAGTTACCTCATCTCCATTTTCTATCATTTTCGTACATTTATGGGTTGAGAGGAATGTTCCATTGCATCCAGATCACTTGTTTCATTGAGTAACACTATTCGTTTCACTCGAAAAGGTTTTTGTTTGCCCAAGATATAGCCATTACAGTCAGATCTGGAGGTATAAAGTCTGAATACACATTTTTTTTAAAATTTTGCAAAGTTTTGATTTTATTTCAGTTTGTATTTTTTATTTCTGGGTTGCTACTCTTTTAGATTTGTGTATTCTCTTTGCCCCATGGCTTGTGCGATCTCGGAAAATCAGAAACAGATAGGAAAAGGTGCATCTTCCGGGTAAGCTAACCGAGATCTAACCCTTGTTGTCATCGAGAAGCGAAATTTTTTTCATGTGTGAAAAGAGTTTTTTTGGAGCATGCTCTCCAAGGTCGTATTCAACAACAACAACAACAACAACAACACCAACACCCCCAATTCTCCTTCTGAACATTACAATATGTTTTGCTAGACCATTTGGTTAAAACTTGCCTTATTAATTAAGAGTTCTTGAGTTCAAGTGTCTCTTTTGTTACTTTTTTTGAAAAAGTTCATGCTAAAAATTGTAAAGTGTATTTCACTTCAAGTATAAAAGTGAATCACTATAAGTCGCTTTATATTTTTTTTAGAGTCATTTATTTTGCATGCAACTTTTCTGTTATAAGGTAACTTCATTGTAAAAGTGATCCCCACTTCTCTTTATAAAAGTGGGTCACTTCATAAAGTAGCTTACACTATCACGTGGTTATTTGGTTACCGTTTATCCCTTTTTTTTTAAAAGGGCATAACTCTCACATCGGAAGTCCGTTTTCAGTGCCATTTTTTTTTAAACGGCATAAATTTTCAAGATCTTTCCATCCAGATCATTAGTTTCAGTTTTTAAATCCACATTATCTACATATTTAATATGGCTTATACAAGTATTGTCATGCTTACCAGCAACAACTACTTCCAATGGAGATCCCATATGGAAGATTTATTAAGAAGTAAAGGCATGTACTGGATTACCTTGGGAAAGGAAAAAACCCCCACTGATGATGATAAGAAATCCAAATGGGATAATAGGAATGACAAAGCACGTGGACTAATCGGAATGTCCATCTCTCCTAATTTAAGGTACCACCTTCAAGGAATTGATGACCCCGAAAAAGCTTGGAACATGATTGAATCTGTGTTTGGTAAACTCAATATTATTTGAGCACAACAGTTAGAAACTCAAATATTGACCTTGAGTCCAAGTGATTTTTTTTGCCTTGGAGACTATCTATCTAAGTTTAAAACACTCAGAATTTTATGTGAAGAATGTAAGATAGTAATGAAGGAAGAGCATTGCATATATCTTATTCTTTCTAAGCTAGGTAGTGCATATTCTATGTTTGTATCTACCTTTTATGCCATGAAAGAGGCTCTAGGGAAATCTTATGTACAACCCACTCTTGAGTCCTTTTGTACTTCTTTGATTAGAGATGAAAATAATCTTGTACAACTTGGAGTGATCAACACTGCAGGTACCTCAAACAAAGCCTTAGTTTCCCAGCAGAAAGATAAGCCCAAGTATCCCAAGAAGCAACATCCTCACTACAACAACAAACAACCTAAGGGTCCCAAACTCGCTCAGATAGCTTCAGCTCCTAATGGTGACAAAGGATCAAAATATAAAAGTAAGAATACTAACAGACATTGCAACTTTTGTAATAAAGATGGTCATGATGAGTCCAAATGTTTCAAGAAGATGGTAGCCTTAGAAGCAACGATGAAGAAGCACAACATCAGTATTGATTCTTCTTCTTCTTCTTCTTCTCATGGACATGCACTTTCTGCTTCTGGTTTTTCCTTCAATACAACTTCTACTACTACTTCTTCTTCTTATGAGTGGCTTATTGATTCAGGAGCATATTATCATATGGTTAAGGATAAAGCCATATTTTCTGCTCTAAATGAATGTAACACCAAGGAAATATTTGTTGGTGATGATAGATCTCTTAGTGTTGTAGGATCTGGAACAATTCAAGTAGAAAATGGTCATTTCAATGATGTATTATGTGTTCCAA
>ML799294.1:196574-208277 GCA_009831015.1 Picea engelmannii
CAATGGTTTGTACTAGACCGGACATTGCACATGCAGTGGGAGTTTTGAGCAGGTATATGTCAAAACCAGGGAAGGAGCATTGGACAGCAGTAAAGAGGGTCTTCAGGTATCTACGTGGCACCACCCGTTATGGATTGTGCTACCAAGGAAGACCGGGATTGGACAGAGTGGTGGACATACATGGCTTTGTTGATGCAGACTGGGCTGTATATTTGGATCGCAGAAGATCTCCAAGTGGGTATGTGTTTAACCTATTTGGAGGAGAAAACAGTTGGATGAGCAAAAGACAGGCTATAGTGGCACTCTCAACTACAGAAGTTGAATACATGGCAGCCACTCATGCAAGCAAGGAAGCAGTATGGTTACAAAGATTATGTTCAGGTATTGGGTTGGTACAACAAGCAGTGAGATTAGACTGTGACAATCAGAGTGCAATATTCCTGGCAAAGAACCCAGCTTATCATTCGAAGACAAAGCATATTGATGTTCAGTATCACTTTGTGAGAGACATGGTTGGGGAAAAGAAGGTGTTGCTGGAAAAGGTTGACACTTTGAAGAATGTTGCAGATTCATTGACAAAGTCTGTGAGCACAAAAAATTTCTCTTGGTGTAGAGTAACAATGGGCATTTCTGCCCTGGATTGTTGACTATATAATCCCCTGGACCCCTGGATGCAAATAAAACAACAAGTGGGAGAATGTTGGGTATGTGTTATATTCTTTGCATGTGTTTGTGTGTGGGTGCGTCAGATACGACAACTGCGTCTGACGATCCCTTCACCTAGAGCTATGTTGTGTGTGTTGGGTGCTTTCCTAGGGGGGTCCCAAGGAGGGGTAGGTATGCCCCCCCCTGTTTACATGCAGCGTTCGGGGCAACACCCCGAAATTATTTTTTTGGGGCAGTTTTTGCTATTTTTAGCGGATTTTGCTATTTTTAGCTGATTTGTAAATTAATCCCGGATTAAGGGATTAGGGTTTTGGTATCTATGGAATACCTAAAAACATTGTATATATTGTATGGCGAATGGTGAAATTTGATATAATGAAAATAAGAAAGGTTTTCCCGGTTGAGGGTTTCCAGTAAAAATCTCTGTGTACTTTGTGTATGAGCCATTGATTAATTTATGTATTGCTTAAGAATCTATATGCATTGCGTTACTTCGCAGGTTTAAAACTTACAGTAAATGGTAGGTTCATTAGATGGATGTTAAATCTTCCTTCTTGCATGGTGATTTGAAAGAAGAAATCTACATGGAACAACCTCCTGGCTATGTCCAGAATGACTCTAGCCTTGTTTTTCACCTCAAGAAATCTCTTTATGGTCTCAAGCAAGATCCTCGAGCTTGGTATGCCAAAATGGATAGCTTTCTTATTGCCACTAGATTCTCTAGATGACATTCTGATCCTAATGTCTATACCAAGAAAGTAGGAAGCCATCTCATAATTATTTTCCTTTATGTTGATGACCTTATCCTTACTGGTAGTGACTCAAAACTTTTAAACCATGTGAAAACTAGCCTTAAGAAGAAATTTGAAATGACAGACTTAGGCTTTTTGCACTATTTCCTTGGCCTCCAAGTTTTGCAAACCAATGAAGGAATTTTTCTTTCCCAGTATAAGTATGCTTGTGACCTTCATCACTTTCACATGGACGATTGTAAACCAACCCCTTCTCCCTTCCAGTCTGGAGTCAAGCTTTCTACCACCTGTACTTCTCCTGAAGTTGATGCCACCCTATATCATCAGTTAGTTGGTATCCTCTTATGCTTGACTCATACCCATCCTGATCTTTCCTTTGTTGTTGGTCTTATTGCCCGATATATGCAAACCCCATGAAATCCACTGGAAAGAAGCTAAAATGATACTTCGTTATGTTCATGGTACAGTTCAATTTGGGATACATTATAGTTCAGGGGGGACTCCCTTATTGGTTGGTTTGACTAATTCAGATTGGGCTGGTGACCCCGATGATCAGAAGTCTACTACAGGTTATGTTTTCAGCCTTGTTTCAGGACCTGTCACTTGGGCTTGTAAGAAACAATAGGTTATTGCACTTTCTTCAGCAAAAGCAGAGTACTGAGCAGCGGTAAATGCAAGTCAGGAAGCCCCGTGGCCTTGACAGATCCTTTCAGAGTTTGGATTCCAGCACCAGCATCCGACCAGCCTTTGGTGTGACAATCAGAGTGCCATCAAACTTGCCAAAAACCCAGTTCAACATCAGTGTAGCAAACACATCGAGATACACATGTACTTCATCAGAAATCTCATTCATGATCAAGTTATTGAAGTGCTCTTTTGCCCTACAGAAGATCAAGTTGCAGACATTTTCACAAAGCCTCTTACAGAAGCGAATTTTTCCAAACTTCGATCTATTTTAGGAGTTCAGGAAGTTGTCATTAAGGGGGAATAGGCTCTAATGCCTCCTTCCTTCTCCTATTGTGTCATTATTGTAAATCCTTCAATCCTATCCCAAGTTGTTCTTAAGGGGGGATGTTAGGATATTTAGACACTTAGGAGTTAGTTAAGATCTACTTGGTCTAATATGTCGTTAGGTAAAAGTGTGTTTCTTTAGTATTCATTAGTATGCATTTGTAGTTAGGAAATCTCACGGTCACGATATGTTCCTGACATAGAGTGATCCGACGGTTCATACTCTCCTCGATCTTAACAACCATTGATCTGTGGCTTAACACTTGATTTGTCCATGATCTCTATTTAAAGAGCATGGAGGTTCATTTTCCGACAATCGATTGTGAGAAACTCTCTTGTCAAATCTCTCTGTAATATTTTTGTTTGCATTAATAAACTGCTCCAAGTGGTCGCGTTGGTTGGGGCCATGGATGTTTCCCCATAGGGGTTTTACCACGTGAAAACATCGGTGTGTTGATCTTTGATCTAGTTATGTGAGTGGTTACTAAAGGTGTTTGTCCTCTGTTGGAATACCTGTGTTGTCGAATAGGTTCAACGTTACAACAACACACCAACAAAACCCTAACTACCAACCCTTTCAGCAACACCTGCAAAGCAAATGAAGTCTCACCTAAGGTAGAGGCAGGGGTGGTTGCAAGACTCAGGTGTCTGCAACCTTAGCTGGGACACAGATCTGTGATTATAACACTTAGAAATCACCATGGTTCACCTCCAACCTAGGGCTACATCCACAAAGTACTCTTCTTTATTAGCTTCAGTTAATTAGGTTACAACAAAGAGTCACCAAAAACCCTTTTGCGCATAGGACATAATATCTGCGCAGCTCGCTACATCCTTCTTCCTTGCGTTGTAGCACAAAGCCTTCTATAATCTCTATAATAACTTGCACTTAGCTATGTAACCCTTATACAATCATGCACAGAGAACTACTATAACTTATCTTATATCACATGGATGGGCTACCGTCCCCTTACTTACTTCGCCTAAACATATATGTATACATTACAAAAGTGGGCCTAAGCGTGGGTAAACCCACGGGTCAACATCCCTTTCACATTACATTATCCCCAAAACCCAGAAAGGACCCAAAAAGGGGTCTAGCTTCCATGATTTCCACTTCGCGTTGCGCTCCATCTTTGACAAGCTGTCAAAGTCCCAAAAATAGTCAAATATGACCAAGTGTTCCTCAAAACTTGGTCAGGGCCAACAAGCCCACAACACTCACCTGTGACTCATCCCGAGTCACTCAGGTCTGTGTAACTTTGCCTCAAAGGTCTCGATCTTGGCTCGAGTTGCTTCGACTTGTCTCTCTGCTACTGCTTCACTCAGTGAATTCCTGAACAACCGCTTCACTAATAGGTCCCTTCCAGTTGATGCTCGACTATAACAACTACTTGTTCTAGTAGTGTTCCTTGGCCTTCAATTTCTTCAAACAGTAGGTAGGCTACCTCCTGGATCGACTGGAGTTTCTGGGTGACTTTCATCACTCTATTATGCATGGTAAGAATGAGTTGTTGGGCAATGCATTGTTCCTGGGATCTCTTCATCCTCTCGATGGGTGACAGGAGCTTGAGTTGCACCTGTACTGTATATGCATGCTTCTTTGCTTCTTGGAGTTGGGACTCCCGTTTCTTCAACTCTGGGTCTTCAGATAGTTGTTCATATATCTGCATGCTTCTTCTAATTAGTTGTTTACATTATGCAGCAACTGTTTTCATCTTCTCGACTGTGTTCTGAGCATTCAATTCTCGTTGGTCGCGCACTTCTTGTGGATTCTGTGGTATGGTCTGAAGCTCTAATTCCATGACCCTTTGTTGAAGTTTATGAATAACTTCAACCAACTTCATCACTTGGCACTCTATGGGTTCTTCAACCTTCTTCTCTAGTTCGGTCACAGAGTGAAATGCTCTATTGACTACTTCTTCAATTCCTATCAGCTTTACAAGCAGCTGCTCTTTCTCTTTTTGGATCTTCACTCTGTCCTCTTCAAATTTTGCTTGGAGAGCATTCTTCTCTTGTTGCGCGGCTTGGCATTGTTCAATAATTTCCTCCTATGCTTTCTTTAGGGCCTGCCTGGCCTGCGCTTTTACTTCCTGAGCATGTTGAAGGCATACTTCAACTATATCAATAATCTTGCGGAGCTGAACTGATTCATCTCCCACTTTTGTTGTTCCTTTTGGCAAAGGTGCAATAGAGATTTATCGTCTAGATTGGAGTGCTTGTTGTACTCCTTGGAGTGCGATCTCAATTTGGCCATACATTTGTTCCTGCTTCGCCTCCTACTTCTCTATTATTTCCTTTGAAGCATCATTGACCGTTGCAACAATGAAATCAAAGTCATCCAACGTGAGGAAAGTTCACATCTTGGTTACATGGGTTCTTGGTTTCTTTATGGAGGAATATTTTAGAGGTGATACATTCCTTTTCTTCAATGAGTATTCTTTGTCGTCTTTTCTTTCTTTTTCTTACTGGGCTCAGGTGTATCCTACGTAGTTATGGGGCTATCTATGTCACACAGTTCTATGGGGTTTGCTGAAACAAGGAGGTTCGCCAACCATTCCTCAGTGATCTCTTCCAAGTCTTCTTTTGTCAGCTTATAATAGGACCGAACCTGTTCCTCATTCTCATCAATGCGCGGGGTTAGGTATATAAAGTGGCATTCCGCGTTGAAGTTTATCAGAGGTCAGGATCTCTGTAAAGTGTTTGGGGTTATGCGAGGTTCACTCCTTATGGCTACTTTCAATTGGTTATAGTACGGGTGGAAAACGACATTCAATTTCCATTTCTTGCTCATGTCGTTCGAGTACCATAATGTACTAAACTTTGTGGCTAGTGGCTCAAAGGGGTCAAGGTCCGAGAAGGTTGCGCCTTCTGATATCTCCCATGCAACAAAAGTGATCAGTATCAGGAGCCAGCTAAAATGGAATTCATGCCCCTGATCCTAGGCTTCTCTGCAGTCAATCTCCAGTTGATTCACCAGGTACTTCACCCAGTTCATCTATAGTCCCTCTGCGCACTTTCCTGCGAGGTCAACTACAAATCTAGATACTTGTGTTGGCTGATTCTTGCGTACCAACTTCCCTGTGATCAGTTGGCATGCGAGGCACACTATGCCACTTTCAATAGAATCTACCTAGTATCCTCTCGCGCCTTTCTCAACATCGTCATAGGCTTCTTTGATCTTCTTCGCAAGAGCATGGTCTGCGGTATTTCCAGGATAGTACTCATGGGGATCAGGGCCCTGCATGATAATTCCAATGATCCTATTGATCAGACCCAGATCAAAATTTATGCGATGGTCTAACCACAGGTATCCTCCGTGGTAACTTGCTAGCATCAATTTTACACAAGAATTCACCTCCTGGTGTCTGTCGAAGTGTGATATTTTCATAACGTTGAGAAAAGTATATTGTGCGAGGTTCATCATCCATTACTGAGGGATGAGCTTTGAATTCTTGCCCTTAATTCTTGTCAAGTACTTATACGAGGTGAGCATGCTGTAAAATTTATGGTCCCCCAGGTTGAAGTTGCAAAACTTCAACGCTATAACCTTGTCTTGATATGCATGGTAGGTGTGTACTCCTTTCGGTATATATGCAATGACTAGGGTGTATTCAAAGTCTCTAGGGACACTGTCCCTATTAATCTCACTGCTCAGAGGGGGTACGTAAGCTGGTAGGATGTACGACACTAACTTTGAGTTGGCTATGTCGTCCTTATGCTTAGTTCTTCTTTCTTCACTAGCTCGAGATGTTCCTACTCGAGAAGTCGACGAGGAGGCTTTCACTCCTCTCATCGATGATGCTTAGACTCCAGTGTACATTCTTCTTTCTGACATGACTCTCTCAGTCATTAAATCGAGAAGGACCTTTGTGACGGATTCCTCAAGTGCGATGAGCTCGTCAGACATACACACTCGGGAAAAATAATCGAGGTCACGATGATCTCAAAATACTGCACTAGCATGAGAAATATGCTTGCAATGATCACTATAGACAATCACTAGTTCTGCGGGCTTCGACTTTTCAGTTGGCAAAAGTGTTCTTCAGGCACGATGCGACGAGCTAAATAGGAAATTCATCAACGGTCTGCTTGCAACGGGTATGAAGTTTTAATGAACGTTGATCCTTCCATTATGGTGTGGTTCAACGGTCTGGTGGTGATCCTTTAATGCTTTTCTGTCCGTTCGGGGTGGAAGTCAAACGGGTATATCAGTCCAACAACTATATTGCTTCACCACGACGAAGTGCCATATGTCATTGTTCTGATATCCCAACGAAGCTCAATTCCTGTGATTTTTCCTTCTGCGAAGTTTCCTCTAGAATCTTCTGTAATTTTTTTATCTTGTCTCTCTTCTTACTTAGCTTCCTAGCCTTCTTCCCAGTGAGCTTCGTCTCGGTCATCCTTTTTCCATTCTTATTATTATCTTCTCTCGACATAGTCACTTCACGATGCTGAGATTCTTTCTTCAGATCCAAGAGTAATACTCCTTCATCATATGGATTAGGTATTTCAGTCTTCTATGGTTCCTCTAATTCTCTTATAGCTTCGACATCCAATTCCCTAGTGTTCAATAGCTTAGATTTGTTCTCTTGTTCTTCCATCAAGTAGGCAATCCTTCTAGTTATAAATTCCATGAGTTCTTGCTTCTTTTGTTCTAGGGATTCATTTTCTTGTTTTCTCCGGATCTGGTCTTTTTCAATCCCGATCTTTCCTAACAAAGATGGAAATGGGGCATGGTCCTTAATAAATTTAATAAATTCAAATTCTTCCTCTGTCGAAGCTCCATGGGTACTCATAGCTATCTAGGTAATACTGCCACATAGGGTTACCATTTTTTCTTTAAACAACCCTATTTTTTCTAGTGAAGGAACCATAGAAGGCCTTCCTAGGGTTTCCCAAGTACTTTCTGTCATAATTTTCATCTTGTTCCCTCATCCAGAGCACAGTCAATGTCAAAGTCTCATATTCTTACTTCGATTTTATCCTTTTCTTTGAAGATCTCTGACAAACTAGCATCTTTATGTTCATGAAGGGTTTCTTTCATTTTCAGTAACATAATCTCTTATTCTTTCTGGGGTTATTCTATAATCTTAGTCTCTTGATCTCCTTCAGAGTTTGCTTGCTCCATATTCATCTTTTCAAGTCTAGCAATCATTCTAGGTCAATCCAGTACTTCATGGTCCATAGCCTTACAACAAAGTCTATTAGGGTTTCTCCCAGGGCATTCCTTAGCAAGATGTCCTGGTCTTCTGCAACTATAACAAAGAGTTAATCCTCTCTTTCTCTTCATAGATCCCCAAATTTTCTTGTACTGCTTGCTAGGGTCATAATGGCTAGCGTGAAAAAATTTCTTTCTAGGATCCTGCATCCATTGGTTAGTCCAAAAATTCTTTCTATGCATAGGTATAACATATCTATCATTATACTTATCAGATCTATTCATATCAAACGTTCGTTTATCTAACAATGCCCTAGTTTTCAAGCTAGGACAAAATCTATCAAGCATACCTAAATCCATACTTTAGAAACAAAAATTTTCACTTCTTTTACTTCTACAGGGCACAAAACTTTCAGATCTAAGAAATTTTAACTATTCTTACCTTTATCAGAGCACAGATCTTACAGATCTTACTTCTTTTCTTCAGTATCAACCTCTTTTCTTGCAGATCTTACTTCTTTCCTTCAGATTTTTCCTTCCTTCTTCAACACAGAGATTTTCAGATCAAGTGGATCACTGTGCACTAGGGCATAGATACACGCATAGAGCTTTCACAATTTCAAGACGAATCTTTGCACAAAGCTTCTTCTGCTCAATTCCCAGCAATCATAGTTTCAGGTCCCGACAACGGAACCATTTGTTGGCACAGGGGAAGACCCAGGGTTCAACGCTACCACAATGTACCAACAAAACTCTAACTATCAGCCCTTTCGGAAACACTTGCGAAGCAGATGAAGTCTCACCTGAGGTAGAGGTAGGAGTGGTTGCAAGACTCAGGTGTCTACAACCTTAGTTGGGACACAAATCTATGATTATAACACTTAGCAATCACCATGGTTCACCCCCACCATGGGCCTACGTCCACAAAGTCTTCTTCTTTATTAGATTCAGTTAATCAGGTTACAACACAGAGTCACCTAAAACCCTTCTGCGCACAGGACAAAAGATCTGCGTAGCTCACTACATCCTTCTTCCTTGCGTTGTAGCACAAAGACTTCTATAATCTCTATAATAACTTGCACTTATCTTTATAACCCTTCTACTGTCATGCACAGAGCACTACTAGCACTTAGCTTACATCACATGGATGGGCTACCGTCCCCTTACTTACTTCACCTAGACATCTATTTATACATTACAAAAGTGGGCCTAAGCATGGGTAAACCCACGAGCCGACATGCATTTCCCATTACATTATCCCAAAAACCCAAAAAGGACCCAAAAAGGGGTCTAGCTTCCACAATTTCCTCTTCGCATTGCGCTCCATCTTTGACAAGCTGTCGAAGTCCCAAAAACAGTCAAATATGACCAAGTGTTCCTCAAAACTTGGTCAGGGCCAACAACAAGCTAACTATTTGGAGTCAATTTCTTCAATTTCTTAATTTTTCATGGCTCCTGCCCAAATCACTATGTTGGAACATGCTTTCAATGTCTCATTACTATTTATTCCCAAAAATACAGCTGATCTCTTTTTAGAACTCACCTTTGATGGTGAAGGGAACACATCTGCAATAGACCATTTTTCTAATTTTTTTTATAAATGTTTAAGACATAATATCATTGATCCTAATGTTACATGCAGATTGTTCGCTCTCACTTTCTGAGGTCGGGTTAAATATTGGTTTGAATCTTTTCCGACTAATTCGATTCATTCTTTGTCTAAGTTTGTAATTGATTTTTTATCAGATTTTAACAATTATGATTATGATGAATTAAGTGAAGAATTAAGTTGCTTAAGGAAAGAAAATGGTGAATCATTCAATGATTTTGCAATTAGGTTCATACATGTTTTTACTAGATTCCCTTTGAAATAAATGACGCTTATTAATGAATGGTTTGAATATCTTGTTTCTCTCTCAGACAAGCAAGATCAATTAATTGTTAACCAATCTGAATTGAGCACTAATACTCAATCTCAAGATGGTTCAAATTTTCATGTTGATCTTGAATATTTTGAAGCACCGCATTTTTTGACAACTTCTTTCATTTTGGCAAATCATGAGCAACATCATATTTCACAAAATGCAATTGTCACCTCTAATCACTCTTTTCCAACAATGTCTCCTCCTGTCGAAGAAGGAACCTTGACTTTAAAAGATGACAATTGTCACACTCTCATAGATTTTATAATGGTTTCTAAAGTAAAAGAGGTTGAAAGTAAAGTTGACGATAAAACTTCCTCTAATTTAGTTGAACAGGTCCATGATAAATAAGTAGAAGACAAAATCATTAGTCAGACTATTAATCAACCATTTATATCTAGTGATTTGTTCTCAAATTTTCTCTTACACAATGAACCAAATTGTCTCTTAGAAACTGTGTTGTACTTTTTAAAAGAGAATACAACAAAGGTCGATCAGTTTATACAAGGAGAGGGAACACAACCAGATTTCGAAACGCATATACCTATCATTTCAAGAGATGCATTTCATCTCCTCAATTATTCTACATATTATTCCTTGTACTCTGATATTTTTTATCCTAATGTTGTGCAATTGTGTGTTCCATATTACCTTGGAGAGAATTCAACATCATAAAATCAGGTACAAATTAATAGAGGTTACCGAATAGAAGATAAAGAGGAAAATAATTCTTCCCATGAACATATTAATTTTTATTCTCATCAATTATCCGTGGGTAAATCAAGAAATCATTGGAAAGAGTCTCAAATTGCATCTTACATTGATTCATCTCTATTTGTTTTTAAAGAAGGATCTAAATTTTTCCATGATCAATTATTTGAGGTTGAAAAGTATAATCGGCCAAATATTATTACCAATGATGATTATTCAAAAATGTTGGTCGTTCCATTTAGTCCACCTCAAATAGTTAATCTTGAAGTATTTGATCTCAATGGAAAGTTTCAAGAGAATGAGACACCTCTTTTCCGATCGAGAATCACGATAAGTTCTCGCCATCTTGATCCGACCTTTTTACAAGATTATTTCCTTGATAGTCTAATACTTTATTCTCATCAAGAATATTTGTCATATGTGAATTATTTCGAACAATCCCATGTTAGTAATTGCATGTATTATGATAGGGTTGTAGATTGGTTGGAGTATTCATATCTCGAAAAGTTTCCAGGGAATGGTAAGAATATCTTCACTTTATTTAGAGATCGAGGAGGTAACTTTGACACACTCATTTTATATCCTTTAGATGGAGAAAATATGGAACAAAAGGAAAATTGTCAAGAGGATGGGGCACCTTGGTCTAGGTCGATGGTTATGTCAGGTCCCCATAACTCTCACAAGCTTCACAATCTCATTTTTTCATATTTTTGTGACCCATATGATGAAAAAATTGCAGAATGGATGGAGGATTCATACAAAAAGAATGTTCAATGGAATGGTAAGGTTATTCTTGCTTTGTTTTTAAATGATGATCATAAAGGTAAGCATGATATATTTTTGTCATTTTTCGATGTACTACCATCCTTGTTAGTAATATTTGATTTTGTTTCCATTGCAGGATTGGAGTTACTTCGATGGCTACATTGGAAGCAGGACTTCACTTAGTATTTTGATTTGTTTAGTAGTTAGAGTAGCTTTAGGAGTAGATTTTCTTTTAGCTTTATTTCTCATTGTTTTTATTTGTAATAATGCAGTCATGAATACAAGTGTGTGCACCAAGAGAACCATAATATGATTGTTGTCAAGGAAGTCCACTTTGACCCTTTTCTCTCAGATTTTCGTTGAACATTTCTTTTCAAAAACACAGTATCATCATACAAAAAATTAAATGAAAAGTAAAGAGATAAGTAAATTTGAACTGTCAATTCAACCCTAACCCAAGGTTCGACGAGTAGGACTGCACTCATATTAATAAGGATTTTTCTCTTTTTATTTTAGTCTCTCTCAAGAGATATTTCATTTGATGATTTTAGATCCACCCTCTTGTGAATATTTTGTTGGATCATGTTGTCATTGATGCCAATGGTTTTTCATTGATGCCAATGGTTTGTCATTGATGCCAATGGTTTGATTACTTGGGAGATTGTTGGATCATATGTCATTGATGTAAATGGTTTGGTTTGATTGATGTCATTGG
>ML799294.1:234964-252363 GCA_009831015.1 Picea engelmannii
CAATCCAATCAAGACAAGAGCAAATCGAACAATTGGAGTTTAACATAGTCATTGTGAATCAAAACCGTTCCATGATTCGGGCGTAGATATCTTTTGCACAGGCTTAAATGAGAATATCGTTTCCATACAAAACAGAGTTGTTCTTTCCAAATCGGAGTCGAACAGAGTTGTATTCCTGATTTAGAAGATTACATCACACAACAATTCAAACTCACGAAGTCGTTCCAAAATCACAGCATACAAACTAAATCAGAGCCGATATAATCCAACCATAACGAAATCATACCAAATCAAAACATGATCGTGCTCTAATTTTAGCATAAAAATCTCCTGTACAAGTTAGATGAAAGCAAACCATTGATTTCGTTAACTCACACCAAAATTCAAACGAATCAAAACAAATGAAAACCAATCAATTGCTAAACTGGGCACGGCCAAATCATTTAACCAAATCATAACCTCATTTAATTTTAGCAAAATGAAAACAATGTACCGGATGAACAACATAATCGTTTTTGATATGGCTATAACAGATTCATTTTGAACAATAGACAGGGCTATTTGAAAACCAAACTCAAATCATTATATTAATCCTATCAATTCACAAAATGAAATTGATACCTAAATTCATACCTGGATGACGAGCAGACAGCTTGATCATGACATTTTGTAATTAACGACGGCTGTAGCCGATTTGAGATTCCTAAAAACGACGAAACCAGTGGTTTTCTGCTTCCTGTCATTTGCTTGAAGCTTGTTCCTTTGGCTTTTCAATACTGTAACTTGGTTTTCCAACGCTTTGATTTTCGATTGAAGTAAGGGAACGTCTATATAGTATCGTTCCAACCACACATCACATTGGTCACATGACGACTGTCTGGGCTTCGAAAATGTAGGTAAGGGTTTGGTTGCATCGTCGAGGGTTTTGTTAGGAAGCTTGATCCCAGGGTAGCTAGGATTGTTCCTTAGGCAAGGGGGTAGATTAGAAATGAAGTCATAGGGTGGCTCGGATCATAGACCTTGGGAGTAAGGGTACTCACTAGCTAGGAAGCATTCTATGTCAGAGTCTGAGTCTTCATTGAGGACTATGGGCTTCTGCTCAGCACTAGGTTTAGGTTTATTCCTAGCCATTCTCGAGATAAGCCAAGCATTCTTTTTACCTTTGCCATCAACAATAGGGTTTCCCTTGGCCTTTTTCCTAACAGTCTTTTTTATAGCCT
The DNA here is from genome assembly GCA_009831015.1 of Picea engelmannii. Taxonomy (NCBI): domain Eukaryota; kingdom Viridiplantae; phylum Streptophyta; class Pinopsida; order Pinales; family Pinaceae; genus Picea; species Picea engelmannii. Next base: position 236,185 of record ML799294.1, read on the forward strand.
CAACCTTGTCTCCTAAGACGTCGGGTAGGTCGATATCAGGGTCAATTGAGGGTTTAGGAGAGGGTAGTAGGACATGGAAGGGCACAGGTGGCTCAACCTTGGTTTCACTAACCACAGGCTTGTCAACTTGGACAGGCTCTGCATTAGCAAAACCATTCCAAGAGATAAAAGCTTTCCATCTATCACCATGAAGATTTAAGTGATGAACAACGATGAGTCTGATTAGGCCGTGGTGGAACAAGCTACTACCGGCCTTTTCTCTTTTAAACCTCTTAGCCATTTTATAAAGACTTCGCTGGAAATAAAAAGGCATATTCAATGGATACCCCATAAAATTCATTAACATTCGAAGGTGATAAAGAAAAACCAGTCCATATCGACCCTCACAGGTCATGAATTGTTTAACCACCATCAAAAGATCATGCCATCTTGGTTTAAGCATGGAAATGGGCATACCTCTGTCACAGGATGTGACCTTTCATGAGACGAACAGTAGTGGCCATGGAACCTCCTCAACTTTAGAGTTTTTGAACCATCACTGGCCCATGGCTGCTAACCCGGTGGCAGAGCTAATGAACTCTTCACTGATTTCCAGTTGAATGTCACCTACCTTGGCCCTACAGCCATCAAAATTCAAGGTGAATTGTTGTCCAACAAATAGATTAAAACCCTCAAACTGTTGTACAAAGGTGAGCCAACCGCTATCCTCTAAGTCTTTCCGGGCATTGTCGAACAGTAGCAAGGCTTGGCTACCATTCGACTCAATTCGCACCACTGGTGCCATAAGGAAGAGCACACGGTGAACGAGCCAGGGTTTAAATGCAGCATACACAGGAACAAAACGCCCGAAGGCTTACCCGAGCTAACAGAGGTGAAACAGGGATAGGAGCAACATTAATGACATCGTGCGAAGGTGGTGGAGCTATTTGCTGGCCATGCAGAATAGTCATTACCAAGGTACAACCGTCGGCGCTTTCAACTATACAAATCACAACGCACATGTGTTATAACTATGGCATTTCAATCAATCAATTGAAACCTTTGGTAATTGGATAAACCATGCRTGCAATCAAACGTTATGCCATAGTTTTAAAACCAAACATACAAATCGAAACCAATACCAAGTGTTGGACCAATGCGCCAATGCATTTTGATAACATGAACTAGGTGTCATATTAAATGATATATATCAAGGGTTTAACCATAACACCTATGTATTTTTATGAAACCAATGGTCAAGTAGATAAAATCAAAGAACATATAAATCCAATTACCAATGTATAACAACCTCAATTACTCATGAAACGAAATTACATAATCAATCAAAGAATGTCCAATGAGTACAGATCAAAAAGTTTTGCCAACTGCATAATGATAAGTAAAATGTAAGCACAATAGGCATATTGACAAGAAGGATAACGACAATTCAATAATGATTTTAATGAGACTTCGAAAGACCAAGTTTTCACGCTTACAGTCATGAAAACAAAAACAAAGGTAAGTGTGCAAATGGCGCAAAAAATATAAGTGTCGTTTATTAGAGAATTGCGACGAAAAATTAAGGTTTGCAAAAATTGGTGTAGGCAGCTTATAAGACAGTGGAAAAATGTTAATTGGCTGCCAACATGACTCTAGCCTCAATAATATTTGACTTACATTTGCTTTTCACTTCAACTTGGATAAAATTCCATTTACACTAGTCGACTCTACATTACTTTCTGAATCAACTTTGTGGCTTGAGTGGTCGAGAATGTCCCTACGTATAAACAACCATAGTACAATTTTTTCTTCCATATTTGTCTAAACCATAAGTCACAACAGTTTGATCATATGTAAATCGTCCATTTAAGGTACAAGAAAAGTACACTAGGACACTAAATTCAAAATCTAATATGATATTACAATAAACATGAGATTAAAATAAGAAGAGTCAAATCATGTCTTATTAATTGATAAAAGATAAATGACCTGATCAAGATAAATATGAGGTCAAGGAAAATGAAGTTAAAGATGTTATTAAAGAGAATTTTTTTAAAGAGATAAACAAAGGAGAAAATGTGTTCCTAATTAAAAATGACAACATTTTTGTTATTTTGTTAAGAAAATGAAAAACTGCAATTATTCATTATTAAAAGACACAATGGTTCAAATTCATACCTTTTTCAATACTATAAAAACAAAAAGGTATAGTGAAAGAAAGGTGTCTCTGTGGTCTACATCTAAAGATCAAAATCATGTGCAGAGTCCAAGGAATAAAGACAAATATACTTATGAAGTGAGGGTGGAAGGGAGGAGCTTGGGAGGATTGTAGTCCTCTAGAGGTTGAAGCCTGAACAACATGGAGTTGCAGCTTCTTTTCAATTTGTTGCTTGAAGAAAACATGGGGTCGGTGCCTCCTTTAAAGTTGGTTCTTGAAGAATACATGGTGTTAGAGAATCCTTTCAAGTTGGTTCTTAGAGAAGCAAGGAGTTGTAGATTCCTTGAGTAGGTGATCAGAAAATAAGGGGATTTGTGTGTCCCGTAGTTGGTTCTCTAAAGAGGATTGGTGTCCTTCATAATCACATATTATTCTTTATAAAAAATTTAATTCTTGTTAATTATATTTATATAATTGATTTTAAATAAAAGTCCATTATTGATCTATCGCAGTGATTAATAAAATAAAAAATTAATTACTAATTGTTTTAAAAGGTAATATTGATTCACCCCCCCCCCCTTCTCAGTATTTCAAACAGTTGGTAGTAGAGAAAGGTTCCTTCAGCACAGTCTGATAACTAGAAGGTAGATTCTGCATAAACCAATGGATCAATAAGAAGGAATGTCCTCCAATAGAACACCTTTATTCAAAGGGAATTATTATGCACTTTGGAGTGTGAGGATGAAAGGCTATATAATGTTCCTAGGTTGTGATGTCTGGAAATCTGTAGAATATGGGTACACTACACCTGCTACTACTCCCACAAACACAGATGGAAAGAAGCTTTGAAAAGAAAATTCAAGAGAAGCTAATGCCATCCAAGGAAGATTAGCCAATCCTATAGTTGTGAAAGTAATGCATTGTGAGTCAGCAAAATAAATCTGGGACAAACTAAATGTCATATATGAAGGATATTGCAAGGTCAAAAATTCCAAACTACAAACCTAAAGAACACAATTTTAAAACTTGAAAATGAAAGAAGAAGAGAACATAGTAGAATATCTTTAGAGAGTGGATGAAGTAACCAACTCAATAAGAGAATTAGGAGAAGAACTCAAAGATCAACCCATTGTGAAAAATATCTTAAGATAATTACCTATGAGTTATGATGCAAAGATTTCTACCCTTGGAGACAGACCAGACATTGATAAGCTCACAATGGATGAAATACATGGGATCCTCACATCATATGAGATGAGAACAGGGCAAGAGAAACTGGAAAAAGGAGAAACAACCTTCAAGGCATCAAAAGTAAAAAATAATAGGAACATGTGTCTAATGAAGATCAGTTAGAAATATATGATGAAGAAATATCCAACTTCATGAATAAACTCAAGAAAGGAACCGGTAGATATAAGGGAAAGTTTCCTCTGATATGTTTTAACTGTGGAAATATTGGACATTTTTCCTCCAAATGTTCCAATCCAAAACAGAAAGAAAGTGATGATGAAATAAATTTCAAAGAACAAAATAAAAGAAAAACCAAACGCAAAATGGAGTTCTATAAAATGAAGAAGACCTTTTACACTAAAGAGGACAACAACTCATCAGAAGAAAGTGAAGAGGAAAAGAAATATGAGCTTCTATTTATGGGAATAAAAAATGATGATGTTGATAATAATGAAGTAAATTATGAAGATGAAGGAGAAGTAAACTTTGAAGAACAATTTATCAATACACTTGAATAACTAAGTATAAAAATAAGAATACATCGTTAAGAGAACAACTATTAGAATATGAAGAAGCACAAAAGTCAAGAGAAAGAGAAGTGTCAAAGACCATCAAAGAAACAGAGAAAATCATCAATGATTTGAAAACTCAACTTCAAGAATCCAAAAGAATTGAAGAAGTCATTTTAAAACAACTCAATGATAGGGAACAATACTATGAAAAGTTAGTGGTTGAAATTGTCCTAGTAAAAGATGAAATTGAAAAAGGAAAGAAGCAATCAAGATTTGAAAATAGTTAAAAAATATTGAATGATATTCTTAATAGTCAAAGTTCACCAAGAAATAAAGAAGGACTGGGATATGATTCAATTTTCAACCTCTACTGCATAGAAAACTGATAAAATGTCAATCAGTTATGCAGATGCTCTTAAAATTACCTTAAAAAGATAAAATAACAAGATGGAAATGGCACCATTAAAGGTTGTTTTTAAATAGAAATCAACACCTTCTCCAAAAGGAAGAACTAGAGTGATCAGAAGGACTCTCTTTAATAGATATCAACATATATTTCTTGTATATTTCTATTCATGCAACAACTTTGGACACAAAGTAGTACACTGTAAAGGTCATAAAAATTACAAACCAAACAATGTCCAAATATATAAGAACAACAAGAATGATGTAAAGAAAAGAAATTATAATTCATTATCTCCTTTACAAGAGTACAATGTTGAATGTCACAAGTGCAAAAACTATGGCCATAAATCCAATGAATGTAGATTACCAATGCAATCCTTGAAAACAAGCAACCTTAACAATCAGGATAAGAATATATGGAAACAAAAGCATATAGAAGGAAAAGAAACATAATGTAAAGTGGCCTTGTATGCAAAGAACAAAAAGTGTCAATGGTATATTGATAATGGGTGTTGAAAACATATGACAGGAGATAAAGGCAAATTTATCACTCTGTCAAACAAGAATAAAGGTAAAGTTACTTTTGGAGATAATGTATTTGCCAAAATACTAGGGAAATGCACAGTTTCTTTGGGAAACAAGAAAAATAAAGCATAAAATGTGTTGCTAGTAGAAAATTTAAAACTTGATCTACTCAGTGTAATCCAAACTTGTGACCAGGGACATATACTCATTTTTTACTCACAAAAATTTGAAATAAGAAAAGAAGGATCAGGAAAATTAGTTGTGATTTCACCAAGAACCTCAAGAAATGTGTATATCTTAGATATTGAGGAAGAAGAAGAATGCCACATGAGTCAAATAGATGAAAGTTGGTTATGGAATAGGAGAATGGGACACTTGATTTTTGATAACCTGATCAAATCTATTAAAAAGGGATTTGTAAACGATATTCCAAATTTCATCAATCCCTCATATCCTATTTGTAAACACTGTCAATTAGGGAAGCAGAGAAGAGTCAGATTCAAGACAAAAGAGAAATTTACTAAAACCCTTGGAGATTGTTTTCACTGACCTCTGTGGGCCTGTTAGGACTAAAAGGATACAAGGGGAATACTAATTCCTTTTATCATTGATGACTACACGAGGATGACCTAGGTATATTTTCTCAAAGAAAAATCTGAGGCATTTGAAATGTTTAAATCATTCAAGACTTATGTAGAGAATGAAAAAGATCTCAAATTCAAATTTTTAAGATCAGATAATGGAGGGGAATTTACCTCTAAATAATTCAATAATTTTTGTGAAGATCATGGAATCAAGAGACAATTCTTAGTTCCAATAATTCCTCCAGATAATGGAGTTTTTGAGAGGAAAAATAGAATTTTTCAAGAGGCAACGAGAACTATGTTGAATGAATCCAAGCTCCCATACAAATTTTGGAGAGATGTAATATATACAACAATCCACATACTTAATTGAGCACAAATGATATCTAACCATGAGAAAACACCTTATGAATTATGGTTTGGAAAACCATCTGTAAAACATTTCAGAGTCTTTGGAAGTAAGTGTTACGTCAAGAGGGATGAATATAATCTAGGGAAATTTGACTCAGGATCAGATGAAGGTGTATTTCTAGGATATTCACCTAACAAAAAGGCTTACAAGTGCTATAATCAAAGATTTTTCAAAATAGTGGAAAGTGCAAATGTAAAAATAGATGATCTAAAATTAAGAAAAATCAAATCTCAAGATGAATTAAAAATTGATGAATGGGGAAGAACTAGTGATGAAGAAGATGGTGAATCAAAATATTAAGAATATATTGAAGAACTACAAGAGAATTAACCACAAACTGATGAAGAGAAGGACGTGGAAGAAACACCCTTACCAAGACACCATCAAAAAGAGTTTAAAAGAATCACCCTAAAAATCAAATTATAGGGGATAAACAAGCAGGGGTAGAAACAAGAAGGAAAATTAGATTTGATTCTGAATAGGAAATGTCTTTAGTATTAGAACCCAAAAATTTTGCAAAATCCAACAAGAGTGAATACTGGATAAAAGAAAAGAACAAGGAACTTGATCAAATTGAGAAAAATCATACATGGGAACTTGTCCCTAGACCAAAAGAAAAGAATGTGGTAGGAACCAAGTGGATATTCAAAAACAAACTCAATGAAAATTGACAGATCATAAAGAACAAAGCCAGATTAGTATGAAAAATATATTCCCAAGTGGAAGGTATTGACTTTGAAGAGAATTTTTCCCCAGTAGCAAGACTAGAGGCCATCATAATGTTCCTGCCATTTGCATGCTTTAGAAACTTCAAAATTTATCAAATGGATGTCAAGTCAGCATTCATAAATGGAACATTAGAAGAATAAGTATATATTTAGCAACCATAAGGTTTCATATTAACATAAAATTAGGACTTTGTGTGAAAATTAAAGAAATCTTTGTAGCTCTTAAACAAGTCCCTAGAGCATGGTTCTCAAGACTTGATCAGTATCTGCAAAAACAAGGTTAGTAAAGAGGGACTATTGATAGAAACCTATATATAAAAATTGAGGATCAAGATATGATTGTTGTGGTGGTATATGTAGATGATATCATATTTGGAAGTAATATTACTATACTAAGAAAAATGTTTTCTACAAAAATGCAGAAAGAGTTTGAAATGTCTATGCTAGGAGAACTGAATTTTTTCCCAGGTTTACAAGTAACTCAAAAAGATAAAGGAATATTCATTGCCCAAACTAAATATATCAAAGAAATTCTAAATAAATTCCAAATGGAATAAAATAAACCCATGTGCACTCCCATGTTCACAAGATGCAAACTAAGCCTAGATGATGATTCACCAAAAGTAGACCAAACCATGTACAGATCAATGGTTGGTAACCTGTTATATGAAACAAAAACAAGACCATATATCTTGCAAGATGTAGGAGTAGTAGGTAGATTTAAATATTCACCTAAATAAAATCACATGAAGGAAGTAAAAAGAATATTCAAATATCTTAAAGGGAATCTGGAGTTTGGATTATGGTTTCCAAAAATAAAAGATTTTACATTGACTACTTATACTGATGGAGATTGGGCTAGTAGTGTAGATGACAAGAAAAGTAATAGTGGAGGATCATTCTATCTGGAAAAATGCATGGTATCATGGTTAAGTAAGACATAGATCTCCATATCACTATCCACAACAAAAGAAGAATACATTGTTGTTGCATCCTGTTGCACTCAAGTGATCTGGATGAAGAAAACCCTAGAAGAACTACATGTTAGATACATCCAATTACTATCAATTGTGATAACACCAGTGCCAAAATTATCTCCAAGAATCCTGTTATGCATTCTAAAACCAAACATATCCCAATTAAATACCATTTTATGAGATATCGGGTTTATCAAAAGGTAGTAGAACTGGAATATGTTGATACTAAAGGGAAAATTGCATAATTGAAAATATTCAACAGAAATTGGGAGTAATTCCCATACCTCATTAAAAACCACAAAATCACAAGAAAGAACACATGGAAAGGGGGAGCATCACTTGAGGGGAGAAAATAAATTCCCTTTTGTCATTGTTATCAAAGGGGGAGGATCAATAGTAAAATCCATTTACCAATTTGAAAATAAAGGGTTCTTACTATGTTTCCATCAATTCCAAAGGGAGAGAATGTTGGACAGTATTGTCATTGACGTAAAAAAGGGGTGATTGATTGAAGAGAACCTCATAAGAGATTGTAACACAAAAACACACGCATAATTTAGAGTAGTGGAACTCCACAGTCGGGTCAATCGACCATCAGAATGTTGGGAACTTGTGAAACACATGCAAAACGCAGAGCATTGGAAATCCATAGTCGAGTTAATCGACCATCGAGATGTTGCGAACTTGTGAAAAACACGCATAACACAGAGTAGTGGAACTCCGTAGTCGGGACAATCAACCATTGGGATGTTGGGAACTTGTGAAAAAAAAGTAGAATGTAGAGTAGTGGAATTCCATATTCGGGTCAATCGACCATCGATATGTCGGGAAGTTATTAAGTTGAACATTACCTCCGAATTCGACTTAGACTTACAATTCCTCCAAATTTGACTTAGATAGAATTTGACTCACAGTGCCTCTGAATTCAACTCCGACTTGGATAACTTCGACATGAATTTCCTTCGACTTCAACTTAGATAAAAATCAACTTACAGTGCCTTTGACTTCAAATCCGACTAAGATAAATTTGACTTATAGTTCTTCAACTTCAAATCTGAATTGGATAACTACGACTTACAACGCTTCGAATTCAACTCCAACTTGGATAAAATTTGACTTACAGTGCCTCTGAATCTATCCTTGATAATATTCAACTTACATTTTCCTTCGCCTTCGACTTGGATAAACTTCCATTTATAGTAGTTGACTCTACATTACTTTCTGACTCGACTTTGTGGATTGAGTGGTTGAGAATTTATCAATGTATAAAAAACCAGAGTATATTTTTCTAAACCATAAGTCATAACAGTCTGGTCATATCGAAATCGTCCATTTCAAGTACAGGAAAAGTGCACTAGGAAACTAAATTCAAAATCTAATCTGAGATTATAGTAAACATGATATTAAAATAAAAAGATTTGAATCATGTCTAATCAACTGATAAAGGATAAATGATCTGATCAATATAACTATGAAGTCAAGGAAATTGAAGTTAAATATGTAATTAAAGAACCTTTTCGTAAAGAGATAAACAAAGGAGAAAATTTGTTCCTAATTAAAAATGACAACATCTTTGTTATTTTGTTAATAAAATGAAAAGGTGAAATGGTTCATTATTAAAAGAGACAATGGTTCAAATTCATACCTTTTTGAATACTATATAAATAGGAAGGTATAGTGAAAGAAAGGTGTCTCTGTGGTATACATCTAAAGATCAAAAGCATGTGCAGAGTCCAAGGAAGAAAGACTAAGATAATTATGAAGTGAGGGTGGAAGGGAGGGGATCGGGAGGATTTTAGTCCTCTATAAGTTGAAGCCTGAACAATAGGGAGTTGCAGCTTCCTTTCAAGTTGGTTCATGAAGAAAAAATGGGGTATGTGCCTCCTTTCAAGTTGGTGCTTGAATAATACAAGGGGTTGGAGCCTCCTTTCAAGTTGGTTCTTATATAAGTAGGGAGTTGTATCTTCCTTGAGTAGGTGCCCAAAAATTAAGGGGATTCATGTATCCCATAGTTGGTTCTCTACGTAGGATTGGTGTCCTTCACAATCACAGATTATTCTTTATAAACTTTGTAATTCTCGTTAATTATATATATAATTGATTTTAAATACAATTACATTGTTGATCTATTGTGGTGATTAATAAAATTAAAAAGTGATTAATAATTGTTTTAAAATGTAATAATGATTCACCCCCCTCTCAATATTTCCAAAAGTGGGAAGAAATATGCCAAGGATTTACAGAGCATTGGATAATAAGCAAGTTGAGTTTCAGTTGCACATGATCAAGGTAGAAGGTAAGATTAATGACCAACCTATTGTTATTTTAATTAACTCATGAGCTATTCATAGTTATCTAGATCTTAAAATGGTGGAAAGATTATATTTGTCCATAAGCAAGCTTGGAAAACCTTGGTTGGTGTAGTTAGCTATAGGAGGAAAATGGAAAATTAATGAGATGGTTAAGTCATTTCCAATGGAAATGAATGGAATGCACACAAAGGCTGAACTAATAGGATACCTTTGGGCTCGTACGATTTCCTCATTAGTATGGATTGGTTGGATGAGAATCTTGTTGTCCTTGATTGTTATAATAAGAAATTTACTTGCATGGATGAGAAAGGAAACTTGAGAACAAGTCAAGGCATTCTAGGGGTTGTGACTATCAGAGAAGTTTCAGCTTTACAATTGAATAAACGCTACAAGAAAGGATGTCAAGTATTCACATCCCACATGGAAGAGGAACCTAAGGATAAAGGGCCAAGTGTTGAATATTGCATAGTGCTTAAATAGTTTAAGGATGTCCTTAAAGAGGTACCAAGATTGCCTATGAAAAGAGATATTGAATTATCTATAAATATGATGTCGAGAGAAACACTTGTATTCAAAAATCCTTATAGGATGAGTAGGTGATAATTGAAGGAGTTGCAGATGAAACTTGAAGAACTTATGAAGAAATGGTATATATTCCCATGTGTGTATTCTTGTGGTGCACCAATTTTGTTTTTGAAAAACAAGGATGGTACGTTGAGACTTTGCATTGATTTCAGGAAGTTGAATAAGGTAATGGTGAAGAACAAGTATATTTTTCCAAGGATAGATGATATGTTTGATCAACTAACAGGTGCAAGGATATTTTCCAAGGTAGATATTAGATATAGATGTCACCAAGTGAGAAAGAGGAAGACATCAACAAGACTGCCTTCAGAACAAGGTATGGTAATTACGAGTTTACAGTGGTTCCATTTGGGTTGTCGAATGCACCAACTACCTTCATGTGTTTGATGAAAAACATTTTCAGGAATTACTTGGATAAGTTCATCGTCGTATTTTTGAATGACATTATTATTTACTCAAAGTCTGAAGAAGAACATGAACAACACTTGAGGATGGTGTTGCAGGTATTAAGGGAGCATAAGATTTATGCAAAGTTGAGAAATTGTTCATTTTACCAGGGACAAATTCATTATTTAGGTCATATTATTTCAGAGGAAGGAATAGATGTGGACCTAGTATAGTTAAAATCCATTGAGTAATTTCCAACACCAAGAAATGTCGTAGAAGTGAGATCCTTTATGGAACTAGTAGGGTACTACAAAATATTTATTGATGGATTCTCAAATATTGTGCATCAAATCACATCTTTGCAAAAGAAAGGTGCATGATCTGAGTGGAATCTGGATTGCACAAGGAGTTTTCATCACTTTAAGAACTTGTTAACAAGTGCACCAAATTTGAGAATTGTTGATCCAGATGCAAACTTCGTTGTGTGAAAATATGCATGCAAGGAAGGAATTAGTGGATTCTTGAGTTGAAATGGGAATGTGGTGTGCTATGAATCAAGGAAGTTGAAAGAGAATGAAAGGCTCTATGCTACTCATGATTTAGAATTGGAAGTTGTAGTACATGTTTTGAATATGTGGTGACATTATCTCATGGGTAAAATATTTGAGTTGAGAAAAGACCATTGTGGTCTGAAATATTTGTTTGGACAACCAAGCTTAAATTCCAAACAAAGCAGGTGGTTAGATTTCCTCAGTGAGTATGACTTTGACATAAAGCATAGAAAATGAAAAGAAAACAAGGTGGTTGACAAAATCAACAGGAGGATGCATGAGATGCATGTTACAACCATTAGCATGTACCAGACAGATTTGTGTGACTAAATTTTGGAAGTTTCCAAATATGGACATATAACTTACGACAAGATATGTCATAGCAAAATTTGGAAGGTTATGAGATAAGAGAGGATGGGATCCTCATGTATAGATGCATAGTCTATGTGCCAAATGATCAAGAGTTGAAAATCTTGATATTGTAAGAGATGAATAAGGCTCCTTATGTGGGACATCCAAGATACTCTAAGACAATTTTCGTAGTCAAGAAGCAATACTTTTGGTCATGTATGAAAAAGGAAGTTGCTAATTAAATAGCTAGATGTCTCGAATGTCAAAAGGACAAGGATACGCATAGACATCCAGGTGGTTTTCTACAACCTTTTCCAATTTATGAGTGGAAGTGGGAAGTTATAACGATGGATTTTATAACTAAGTTTCCTAGGACTGCTAAGAAACATGATTCTATTGTGGTGGTGGTGGGCAAGCTTACTAAAGCTTCCCATTTTGTTCCAGTGAATTCAACTTAAAAGGAACCCAACATTGCTAAGATATAAATACGTGAAATTTCTATGTTGCATGGTATACCTAAGACAATTGTGTCTGATAGAGATTCCAAGTTTACCTCAAAATTTTGGAAAGGGTTATTCAAAGGATTTGGAACAAGTGTGAACTTTAGCACAACATATCACCCTGAGTCAAGTGGTCAAACTTAGAGGGTAAATCAGGTGATTGAATATATGCTCAGGATCTATGCTCAGAATAAGCCATCAAAATGGGAATACTACCTTCATTTGGTAGATTTTTCCTACAATAATGGGTATCAAGCATATTTAAATATGAGCCCATTTGAAGCACTTTATGGTAGAAAGTGAAACACGCCAGTGATTTGGGACAATCCAGAAAATCACACAATAGTTAGGCCATATTTTCTCTGGGAAATGGAGTAACAAATGGTAAAGATCAGAAAAAAATTATAGGTCTCCCAATATAGGGAGAAAATTTGTGCATATAAAGGAAGAACCTAGAGAGAGTTTAAAGTGGGTGATCACGGGTTTATGAAAGTGAAGGATAGGTGAAATTATCTAAAGTTGGGAAAGTGTTCTAAGTTAGAAGCCTCTACTGTGGACCATTTGAAATCCTGGAGAGGATTGGTCCTATCGCTTATATGCTTGCATTACCTGTGTCCTTGTGTATTCATAATGTTTTCCATGTGGCATTAATTAAGAAGTATGTACCTTATTCTAATCAAATTAATGATTGGAATGTGATTCAAGTAGAGCCAAAAGACAAATTTCAAGTGCGACCGGTTTGCATATTGGATCAGAAAATCAAGAAGCTTCAAAATCAAGTCATGGAGCTGGTAAAGTTCCAATGGACCTGGTACGGTCCTGAGGATTCTACTTGTGAGCGTGATGATGCTATGTGAGAAGATTATCCTCATCTGTTTGAAAATTTTTGAAATTTTGTATGTACATGTGTATATGATGCACTAACAAGATTGCATAAATAAGGGGGAGGGGAACTTATTGTCCCTGATCTGGGTCCTTTGTAATTGTACATATAGGTTGGTGAGTCATTGGTACTGATTTTTAATGTAATGTATACATATATAGGTTGGTTAGTCGTTGACACATCATTTTAGTGTTGCACACACCTAGGCAAGTGTGGGGAGAGTTGTTATCAAGACAAGGATCACACATGACATAATGTTACATGCTACTTATCAGATGGTTGGTTTATATTGATGGGTAGTTGGTTTGGATAGTTGGTTGTCATTTATGTCAACCCTTGTAGAGTGATATTGTAGATTGATGTCAACTCTTAGAGATTGATGTCAACCCTTGGAGAATTTTGGTAGTTTAATCCAGTAGCACAAAGGTATGGTTAAGGGACTTGAGTTTGGTTGAGGTATAAAGGTATGAATATTAGTCTATTTGCAGGTAATACAATTCTATACGCATAGTACATGTCATGCCATTTTCGGTGATATGTGGAACATCACTTAACTCCTCAGAGTTAGAGAGTTATGGCCTTGTGAAGTTGGAGAACCCTCATGAGTCTTCTAGAAGTGATCCAGATTATTTTCGGCACAAAATGAGAGCGGAGATATAATAAAGAAATGCACAGAGATATCACGTATATCCAATAATTATAACAGAAATATATCATAGATGCAACCATAAACACAGAGATACAGTAATACATGATTTCTATTAATGAAATAAATGTACAGATACTGTAAAAATACAGAGTGAAAGACTCGCTAGAATGGTGGCATCTTATCTCTGAGAAGAGATGTGAAGGCTACTCGCATTCGTAAGAAGATGATTACAATGAGGCTCTGAAGGCCATTTTACAATAAACAGGAATGCCCAAAACCCTAGACATCCAAAAACCTAACCCTAGGAGATGAAGCGCCAAAAGTTATGTGGGCCCCGTTTGGGTAAGTTAGTACATCAACTTCCCGGGGTCGTAACTTTTGCATACGATCTCCGTTTTAGGTGTATGATAGCTCGTTGGAAAGGTATCATCAAGGAGATTAATTTTGAGGGATCAATCATTCCTTCAACTATAATTGAGAATCTAGATCTCAAAAAACCTTCATTTAGGCCCTCAAAATGGCCCCGAAAGTTAAAACCTGCTAAAAATAGTAAATTGCCAAAATTACCAAAAAATTGTTTTGAGCCAGTCAAAAAAGGTGGGTGGCCACTGATATCCACCTAGATCAATTCTCCCTCCTTAGGAATCAATGGTATCCATTGTGTTGAGTTCCCGGGGGAGAGGGAAAAACGTTTGTTGGATCTACATCTTAGTGAGCTGCTTGTATTGCTGGAGACATCGTGCTGCTCAGTTTGTGGAAGCATGTCAAGAACCTTTTGAGGCTGAGGTTGTTCAAAAAGTCAAGATACATGAGAGGAAAATGTGCAGAAGGAATATTTTTTCTTTTTTGCAGCTTTGTCGACCTGCTTCTATTGGATAGAAGGTGCTTGGGGCGAGGCTATAGTGGTTGCAATGTCCTTCTGTTCTCCTTTTGAATAGATTGCGAAGAAGCTAAATTTTGTAGTATGAGATACTACCTTGCGACACTTTTTAGGTGGAACAATAGTCATAAATACCTCTGGTATTATGTAAAGATGACCTTCCAAAGTAATAATGACACTACGGGGTCGAGACTCATAAACAACATGGTGCTTCCACATATATGGTTGGCCCAAGAGAACATCACATACATCCAGTGGTGTAACATCACATAATACTTCATCCTTGAAGGGTTGTATGTCGTATCACAATCGACATTGTTGGCTGACATGAAGATCTTGTCCTTGGAAAAGCCACCCGATGTTGTATGGTTGTGGGTGTGGTGTTGTCGACAATCCCAACTGTTTGACAACCTCTACTAAGATGAGGTTCTTCTGGCTTCCACTATCAATAATAAAATGCAGTGGGGTCCCCTTCACCCACATCTATGAATGAAAAATGCGCTCCCCCTCTTCAGGATCTGTTGGTTCTTCTGGTTGAATTGTTGTGGTTGCGACAATAGTAGTGGGGTCTGCATCAATGAGCTATACTTTACCAGTATTTTCATAATAGAATTATAAATCAGGGTTCAGCTCCTTGTCTTTGATCTCGGCCACCAATGACTGTTTTGAGTGACATTCATTGGTGTTGTGCCAGGGGATTTTGTGGAAATCGTACCATTTTCTGGTGTCCTTCGTTGTCTTCCCGTGACCCTTTTTTTCCTATGTCTTGGAATGGTTTTTGGGAGACTGTTTGTTAGGGCTGTCTTTGTCATACTTTGGTTGTTGCGGATTTACAGATCCAAAATCTTGTTTGTTTTGGTGTTTAAATTTCTTCTCGATTTTAACATCATATCGATAAGCAGCACCGAGTGATGAGATGTCCAGAAAATCCATTTCAATCTGTATGTATTTGTGTAGAGCCCCACAGTATTTCAAAACCAAATGTCGCTCTGAATATTTGATACCCATCTTGGTGCGGAAGGTATGGAAGGTATTGGTGAACTCCATAACTGCTTGGCCCCTTGTTATAACCCTAAAATGCACTACACAGGTTTACCTGGCATCAGGCCAACTAATGCCTCTTCCTAGCCAAAGCCATGCTAAATAAAACCTTGAAAAAACACTTAAAACAAGCAATTCGCGCCCTAACCTCTCACTGGGCGTGGGGGACCGCTTGTTGACCTTCTACTGCACGCGGGTATCTGCGGGCTAACCCACTACAGCCCGCAGGTACCTAACAAAGCAAAAAATCAGGAAAGTTTCCGCCGGGACACGAGGCTTTTTGTCAGTTAACTGGAACTCTTTGCCATGCATGGCCAAGAGTTCGCCTAAAACCCTAGCTCCTTCTAGCCTATAAAAGGAGGGGTAGGGGTACTATTCAAGAAGGAAAAAAAATCATAGCAAAGAAACTCTGCCAAATTTCCAAGTCCATTATTGTCCCAACCCTTTAGCTTTGCCTCAAGCTTCAGGAGAAATTCATGCTACAGCAGTTGGAGGACAAAAGAAGAGGAGGAGCCCAGGATCAGGATCGA